>BMAW01128680.1:340780-405357 GCA_019974015.1 Nephila pilipes | reverse complement strand
GGTTGATAAGCTGCCATTTTAAAATTAAATTGTCAAATTATGTGAAACGTATATTCCTTTTCAGAAATGAAGCCAAAATCCTTTACCATCGAACGTGATTCCTACAGAAACCAAGACTTTGCTAAATTTGAAAAGGAAGACGGCAAGAGAGGTAAAAGTCCTTGGGGACGGGTCAAGACAATCATCGAAAGGCACAGAGATAGTTTAAAAAGAAGATCTCTAAGACAAGAGCCGTCCGCTGCCGAGCTTGCTTCTGCCATCAGTAAAAGCAATACAGATTCAGTAGACTTTAAAGATTATGCAAATTATATGGAACCAGCATCAAAACCTTTGAATACCTCAAAAATTTCAAAACAAAAAGGGAACAAACCGGGTCCTCTAGTTATTGAGCAAGAAATTGAATGCCCAAGAACTCCCAGTTCGTCTCCAACTTTGCAAAGAAAGTCTAAATGGACAAGAATGACTAAAGTTTTGAAAGGGAAGAGAGACGGTGAAAAAGAATCAATGTCATTGTCCACTCCAACTAGTCCAAACAACCAGCAAGATGGAAATTTCACATTTGATATTATTGAAGGTGCGTAGTGTTTCGTTCTTTCATAGTACGTATAAATGTATACAATACCTTGAAAATTGTAAGTTAGTGAGTTGAAGCTGGGAATACTTATTTACGAAAAAGTTAAGTAAGTTTTTTTTAAGAAAACATACCTAACTGTTTATGTGACATTTATTAAGGATTGTTTCTTTTAGATTTCTTTTCAAAATGAAATGCTTATCAAATTTTTACAATCAAGTTATTATTTCAATCAATTGGTTTATTACATGTCAATTTTACTTTATTGTTAGTTCATTACCAGAATCATTAAATTAAAAATTCTCAATTCATAATTTTAACATCAGTTCGAAAGACTGAGTTACTTCTATGGCTGAATATAGTTAAATACGAATTCCCACACGTAAATGTGAATTAAAATAAATTATAGGCTGCTCTATCTTCAGAAGTAAAGGCTTTTTATAATTTTCGAAATGTACGTCATGCAATGTATAAAAACTTATTTCTATGCATATTCCTTTGCACTTCATTTTACTTTTGTGTATATAAAATGTTATTATTATTTTTTCTTACTGTAGAGAATTCTCCCACTTCCTTCAGAGAAGATAGGGAAATATCAAGAGTCGGCAGTGACAGTCACGTCCACCAATTAGCGCTTGCAGTACCACCTGCAGATTTAATGCTTCAACTACAGCGTAACCTTAGTGAAGATTTCCACCGAAAAATACAAGAATGGGACCGCATGCGAGGTACAGGAATTACTTCATATTCGCCACAATGGGACAGAAAGCCCTCGGAAACTTGGAAAAATTGGAAGAAGTCAGAAAGACCGGACGAGAAGGCCATCAAACCCAAGATCAAAGACTTGAGCTGGTTGGAGAAGGAACTGCAAAAAGTGGAGAAGGAAAAACAAAGGTTATCGAAAGAGAGATTAAAATACGAGCAAAGAGCGCTTAGGTTGGAGAAGCTGAAAGAAACTGTTCTTGGAACCAACAACAAAAGGGAAGTGTTGGTAAGAACGAAAGCAGGTGAATTCAGATTTGAAGGAATTTCTGATGCCTTCACTAAGAAACTATATGAGTGGGAAACAAAAAAAGGAGTCGGTCCAGAGTTCTCAACTATTGCTCTATTGGATTCCAGCAGGCACGCTGTACAGGCAGGGTCAGGTACAATGCAGCGGATGCTATCAAAGTCCGAATCCAGTATAGCAGATATTGGACACAATTCTTCAAATTCACTACCATCTGTTAAGCTTTCAGATTCGGCTGATGGTGATAGACAAAATCATCATTCCAAAGCTGATTCTGAACCCGATTTGTCTACTCTAGCAGCTGCCTTTTCAGGCAATATTTCTGCATCAACTTCGGTAAGTTTATTTTTTCTTAAATTGGGTTCTTTTTTTTTTGTATAAAAAAATCCGTAGTATTATGAATTAAAAAAATGACTGAAAAGTAATCCCAAAATAAGAACAAAATTATATGTATCTTATAAATGCTATAATTTGGGTACTTTTTAAATAGAAAAAAATAAAATTTAGAACGCTAAATACTTGTTAAGTACAATCAAATGAAATTGATTCAAGTGCGTAAACATTCAGTTTATATTATTTAAATAATAAGATATGTTGTACATATTTCTAGATATATCTTAGAGCAAATTTTTGTTCAACTTTGTAATTAAATTCGACTTCGAGTTCTTGGATATCTTTTTCTGCTCCATATAAGATGTCAATTGTTAAAAATGGAAGGAGATGAAATAAATTCTCCCTTGCTCATATATGTTAAATTTAGTTTTTTCTTACCGGACTTTCATGAAAGGAGTTGTGTTCTAATGCAAATTTTCCACGAAACAAATATATTTTTATTAGATTTGCTCTGTTTGGTCCCTTTTTATTAGATTTCCTTTTTAAGAGATGATAGATTTTTAGAGCTTGTCATAGTCATATAATTGACGATAAATATTTTTTAATACTTCAGAATCAATTCTTTTTATTTTGAAAGTATAGACATAAGGAAATCTGAATTGATAGATGTGCACTAAGATTTTTAATTAAAAGGCTGTTGAATGAGAGGATACGCTGGTAATAATCGTTAAATTTACCTTGATTAACGTATTTTATTAAATAACATTTGCCTGTCGTAAATTATGTTACACATTATGTTCAACATAATTAGTTTATTTCAATATTCAAAAAAATATTTCAATATTCGGTTCAGTTTAATTCAATATTCAGTACTATTATTACGATAATTTTGACGTTGGGCTATTCGCAATGTTCTCTTCACTAACCTCGGAGACTTTTGGGTAATTTGCATTGCAAACAATTACAACTCCTTACCAACCAAATGAAACGTGATTAGTTAAATTAGATAAAGGGAAGAGGTGTAGTTAATTGAATCAGAGAGTGATACATAAGTGAAATAGGATTTAAAGGAAAGAGAAAGGAGATGGAGAGTAACCACAAGCTGAGAGAAGTTGTAGATTAAATGAGTCATCTTAATTATTAGTTTATACTAAAAATAATTGGAAGTGACTCCTTATCGTAATAATAGGAGTCGATTCTGCTGGAATCAAAAAGTGCTTGAATCGAAATGAGTGATTTGGTTAAACTAAGACTTTATTATTTGAACATAAACTAAGATTAGATGAGTTAATAGAGATTCTAGAGAGAGCAATCTTGCATACTATTTGATAGATAATAAAATGTGTTACTTTTCTCTTGAGTATCTTCAATTGGAGTTTTGAACTCATTGATTATTTAATTAGACTGTAATATGGCCATTGAATTAAATAATGAAGGAAGGCTATAACAAATTAACTATATAACTACCATTTATGTGCTACGACATTTAACTGTAATATCAAATTATAGTTAATATGGATTTTTCAAATTGTAGAATATTTCCGTGGGAAAGTGATCACTAGGATTTAAAAATAAATCATTAGTTATTAAGAAATGTCTAGCGAGCAATGACATTTTAAATTTGGAATACTATTTCTCCAGCAAAAATACTTTTGTAAAACAATTATAAGTTTCTAAAAGGGCTTATATTATCTGTATTTTGTACTTCACATATTCGATATTTTCTAAAGAAATCTGTATCTTGTTACTTTAGAAAAAAAAAGTGAGAGAAGTTAGTAAGTGTAAAACATAAATTTACACTTCCAAAAACTTTCATCCTTAAAGAAAAGTCTTATCAAAATTTTATTTTTTTACAGATACAGAATACGAATGAATGTTTGGATGATGAAATAGCAAGTCCCGCTACAAATAAAGACAGTGAAGAGGATGAATTGGACAACCAAAGAAAAGGCTCTGAAACATATTATAGTCTCTTAGAAGAAAATGTTATCCTGTTGGAGCAATTAAAGGAAAAGGAAGAAATTTGTAGCAGATTGGAAAAAGATTTGGAAATCTTGGACGAAAAGATGGATGAAATGAATACTCACCATGCTCAAGAAACACGTAAGCATTAAAAAGAAAGTTTTGTTTGTTAAATTATTCAGTTAAGATTATTGAAAGAATCTGCAACACTCAACTATTACGAGAAGTTCAAGAGAATAGCCAATTTTTTTTTTCAAACTTCCGTTTTGATGAAAGATCGTAGATATAATGAAACCTTAAGAAATAGTTGTGTATACGAATTGAGAACACAAACGTCACTTAATATGACCATTTATAATACGTTTATTAATTAAATTCGAAAAGACGTAATATATGTTTGTGCGAAATTATATTCAGATTATTTAAATGCTTTGTATCATCCAAACATATATATTTTAAAAAAAAACGAAGTTGTAAATAAATATATATTTTCAAGTAAAATCAACTATTTAGATACTAAAGATACATTTAACTTTTTATGCTTGTAATTTTTTGATTAGTTGAAAAGCAGAAATATTTCAATCTATTGTGAAAAAATTGTCTTATAAAGGAATATACATACGATCAATGACAAATTATACAATATTTAGAATGGTATTAAAACAATTTTTACATTAAATATAAAAAGTAATTAAAATAGTGTTGAAAATTAAATAGAAAACCACTGCTCCAGAATAAATTCGAAATGAAATTAATAATATTCCGGCTTCTAAATCATTAAGGTACAGGGACTGAAGCAAATAAAAAAAAGAGTACATTATGACAAGTTGTAAAGGACTTAATGGGAATTTTAAATGCGTTTTTCCCGAGAATACTTCAGAGAGAGAATACTTTTTTCTTTTAGATTATATTACACCTTTCATATGCTCTTTATTGATACACAAATATTAATAAGTAATCTGATGTAGCAGCCTGTATTTGTATTAATATATTAAAAACTTATTTATCTGAGCAAGGGATATGTAATCCTATTTTAATGAAAAATACGCGATATAATTGTTCATGAAGAGTATAATTTTTCTCTACTAGAATCTATTTCTTCATAAGTATTAAAGTGTAAATATTTGCTTATTTCCTTATTTGAGATAAATACAAATATTTACAGCAAATATCGGAAATGTATGTTATTGAGAAGAAGAACTATTTTCTCAGAAATAAAGAAGTGTAAAATTTTAATGCTCTTTTTTCCAAGTAAATTGTTTAATGTGAAATGTCCGTTAAATTTTTCCGTTGGAGAATAAAGGTAGAATTCAGCCTATGAAAATTCAGAAATAAAAATAAAAAAAAAATCTTTTATTAAATCATATTTATTGTAGCATGTCAGTATAATTAGAATATCTTAATCTTATAACTTTATACAAGAAATATTTATAATATATGATTCGACATTGACGACATTACTCTCTAATTTTAATCTTCAGAAACGGGAACCAAGGAAGCGGTTACCGATCGTTCTGGCTCCCTTTTTAAATTTTAGTGAAAAGAGCGGGATCCCTATATAAATCGTGGCAAGTCAGATTTGAAGACACAGGTACTCCTCTATTAGGAAACTTGACTGAACACTGGTCTGATCATTGACGCAGTTTTCTCCCCTTGGCGCTTCGATAAAGTATAAGTAAAATTTTTACAGAAGAGCAGTCAGTATCGGACCATGATTTAACTCACTGACCCAGGGCAAAACTTAAAGTTCACAGTTCCTGCTCAAACCTTTTTATATAATTATATTTGAGCGCGAATACTCAAAAATAAATCGTCACTATTCAAAAGAAATTAAACAGGATGGATAAATCTAGTGTCACAGTCTCTCGTGATCAAAACATTCAGTCGACGCTCTTCCCTGTTAAAGGCATGTCAGTTACGTTCTTATAGAAAAAGAAACCCAGGTCCTATATTCAATAAATTAATATTTTATCAGACATACTGTCTATACCACATAAAAATAGTTTTAATTTCCCAAGTTTGCCATTCCCTAACTCAAAAGTAGAATTCATTCTTATTTACTGATCCAATTCCAAAGTTTTCTTTAATATGTGCGATCCCACACTCATAAAATCGGTTGAATCAACTTTCCCGTAATCAGAAATCTGTCATACTAGACTGATAGACATCATGGAAATCCTTCTTCATCCCTTCATCTTATACCTCGTGAGTTGCTACGTGATCTGGAGAAACCCTTCTATAAAAAATGCCCTATATATTTTAAATGTGTATTCTAATTGTCTTTCTCTATCATCGAAATGAATAATCTTGACTGTACAAATGAGTTTTCTTTGCATCTAAGAAGTTGAAATCCACATTTTATATATATATATATATATATATATATATATATATAGTAATACAATTGATCAGAAACACAATTGTTTTATATTAAAATTTTATAGTATTTTCTATGCATTAAAATCAAGAAAAAACTATAAAAATATGATAACACTTTTATATCCTCCAGAGCGGTACAGAGAGAAATTGTGGGAAATGCATCAACAAGGAGCAAGTCCAAGGGATGTTTTGTGTTGCCGTCGTACTATGGAACAATTACGAAAAAGAATAGAAGTCCTAGAAAGATGGACGAAGAAACTTAGGAATGAGAGGGAAACTGTAGAGGTAATCTTTTCCCGTCACAAAGCGCTATGAACCTTTGATTTCTGTTGCTAATATCAAAGCTGTTGATAGATGCAATTTAAGCTTACAGCTTTTTTTTTCTTATTATTAGGTCCACTTCCGACACCATTCGAAAGAACAAGAAAGTATGACTCTGGACTTATTGGAAAAAATGCGTGAGCTTCAGGCGGTTGGTTCATCAACTTCAGGTAGTTTTTTAGAAACCGATTGCATTATCAATGATGATCAGTTAGAAAACGAAGTTTCTTTTCGAAACAGTCGTTCAAACGTATACTTCCCATTCATATCCATTGCATTTGCAAAGAGTGCAATGGGGCTTCTAACAATCGTTTTCCAATTTCTGTGTAGTGGTGAATTCAGCCATTTTACGCCCATTCGACAGGATCAGTATACAATCTCTTGAGTTCGAGGACAAACTATATCGTGTTAAATTAAATGTATTATTCCAGATTCTAGAACGATAGTTAAATTAAAAAATAGCATTAAAACCGATTTTAAAATAATGGAAATAAAATTTTTAATTTAATAATTATTCTATAATGTGATATAATAGGTTTAGCTTAACGTAATATAATTTGTCGTCAAACTCACCAAAAGATTCTATACTGATCCTGTCGAACGAGCGTAAACCGGTTGAATCCTGTATTTGCAATATGCATTGTTTTAAAAAGCCATCCAAGGGGTTATTGTTTTCCATACCCTATAAATGTCAATCCTGACCACTTTTCAAAAATTCATCTCGTTTTTGCGTATATTTTTGATGTCTGCTTTCACCAGTAATGAACTTATATTTTCAAAAATACGTCATTATAAATTTCTCTAGAATTTTTTATAGGAATTAAATAAAATATACACAATATATGTCTGATACCTGCTTTTCCCACTATAATGAACTCAATTTTCAAAAATATGTCGTAATAAATTTCCCCCAATTTTTTTATTGGATTGAAGTGAAACAAATATAAAAATTATGTATTTTATTTACTTACCGATTTATGTATTACCTTAAATCATACGTAAACTGGAATCAAGATATGACTGAAAATAAATAACATTATTCAGAATTTTAAGACAACTGTGAAACAGCCATGTTTTTTAGGGGCTATTGTTTTAGGTGGATCACTTTTGGCGTACCAGATCACTTTTCAATTTTTTTATCTTTTGCTTCAATTTTGATTAGATTTAGCTGAAATATATTCTATTTAATAATTTATCGTTTGTTTAAATTTTACTTACATGTAGCCGATATAATATTCAAATTAATGACTTATCGTTGCTTTAATTTTAATAACGGAAAAGCTTACTGTTATCAATTTCTTGATATTTCATCATTTACTTTAACTCTTATATTTAATTGAGTAAATTTAATAATAATCTTAAAAAAAACGCACCTTGGGTGGCTAAATCTGTTCTTTGCAAAACTTTGCATAGAACTTTTTAATTTTTTAAAAATATTTTTGTTCGATAAAGTTAAAAATCAATCGCATTTGTATTTCATTTTAGAAACCGATTCAAGAAAACTTCCTCGAATGGACGCTAATGCCATAGAAAGATTGCAAGATTTATCTGCCCTGCTTGCAAAGCAGGTAAGCATTTTAAATTGGTCCATATGTAAGATCATTCTACGTCTAGAATTTCATAAAGATTCGTTGTAAATCTTATTTACAATCATTATATAAATTTAACACGAACTAATAATAGGCTTATTTGATTAAAAAACTAGAATAATGTATGTAGTTTTCATTGGTAAACAATTAAAATGTACGTGAGGAAAAGATGAGTTGAATACTACGATGCAGTACTTTGTCACTATACTATAATTCAACTTTTCAGATAATAAAAACTTAACTTTAATGTATTTTTATAAAAATAGTTTACTATTGCTTGATTAATTTCACTAAATTTTTCATGTATTAAATTTTAACTCCTGGGCAAGTGAGAAACCAAAGTTCAGCTACATCTTATATCAATAGTAAATTCTGGGGATTAAGACCCGTGAGGGTTATGTACCTCAAAAACAAGTACTCCGCTCCTATACTATAATTCAAGCAAGGATCGGAATGTGATGGAAAATTAGCGAGAAAGTACTCTTTTTATACGTTCCCAGAAACGCTGCCAATAAATAAAATTATATTTTTCCAAATCAAATACAAGTTGAATAAACCCTTTCCGAAAAATATGCATGTAAATTTGTTATATTAATGCGTTCTGTTGTAGGATTCTGTGAAGAAAACACTGATCGCAATTTGATATAGCTAAACCGTTGAATAAATTAAAATAGTGTCCAATAAATCGACTAGAGTGAAGAAAACCAGTGACGTCACGTGGCTCGCTGAATATATGAGCGGGCTTTCTGTTTAATTTATATACTTTTTGTAAATGGCGAAAAATGTTGAATAAAATATTCTTTTATAATAAATTCGATTTTTATTTTAACTAATCAATAACACTTAGCATGGGTCAATGCATCCCATGAGAATAATTCCGCTCCTAACACAGCACATCCGTTCATTGGCTGCACAAGATAATTAAAAAAAGAATCGAAATTAGTTTCCAGGGAGATTATGTAAAAAGACATTCAAAAAACGCTGTTTTAATTCCCAAAAGATATTTTAGTTTTCATCAATAAAACATACAATAAAGCTACTTTATCACGTAGAGTTAAATTTAATCTTTATGCATTTACAATTCATGCTTTAATGTTATTTTTAATACAATAAAACAACAATTTGATAATCTAATTAAAATATTTTACATAATACCTTCCTAATGGTCAAACAGAAATCAAATTATTTCCAGCCCTCATTATTAAATTTGATTCTAAACGAATCTTTAAGTAATGTAATACACGCTATTTTGTTCAGCGGCATTAAGTTCCTTCTTTCGATTTCTATAAATTGAATTAATTTGCTTTTAGAAATTGACAGAAGAGTTTCCTAATTAAAGCTATTTAGTAACCGTTAATACTACTTTTATTTAAAAACTGAAGAATTTTGACGCACCCTTGGTATGTTTAATGAGAGCATTTAAATGCAAGTTCTTCGCAAGACCAATAGAAGGAAAAACTATGACCAGACGCTATCAAACATACTTATGTTTGTGAATTCTTTTTAATGAAGTTCAAACATTGCTGACCCACCGTGTAGCTGGGACTGATGCCCGTTAAATATGTCGTGATTAGAAGTCCTCCCGTTGGCATGGTATGGAAGTTAAGAGAGGAAAGTGCCAGCTCAGGTGTCGTCCTTGTCACTTGATCGAGGGTCAAAATTACGAGGTCCGTCGCCAATAGCCCTCGTGTTGCTTCTAGTGCGACGTTAATAAAACTAAACCAAACAAATCAAATATTTCTGATAAATTTTAAATTTATAACGTATGATGTTGACATTCTCAGCATAGAGTTTTACAAATAGTTCGTTACAATACAACATATTCTATGTTGAGAATATGCTCATATTTTCAACGTAGAATAGAAGAAATAGTTTGTCACGACAACAATATATTCTACTTTGAGAAATACTCATACTCGTATTTTCAACGTATAATAGCAGCAATAATTTGTCATGACAACAGAATAAAATGTTAAGAGTGGTTTTGTCATGAAATTAAAGGTTTTATTGGTTTTAGCATTACTCTAACGTATCCATATTGCAAAATAAAATTTTAGAGACATTCTAACTTTGTTCAATAGACCCAGGACCTTCAAGAAACCTTGAACAAAAAGACCCGTCAGATCTGCCAGTTGAAATGGGAACTGTTGCACAGGGATCTTTCGAATGTGAAGTTAGAGACCGAACAGCACAGCCATTCTGCACAGAAGAAGAGATCAAAATATGCGCACTGGCGATCGCGATCAACCGAAGAAACACCAGTGTCGAATTGTTCACAGGCAAGTTAAGAGTTGTTTATAAATCTGGCCGTGTAAGAGACGCCCATCACTGTAATTTCACATAAAAAAATAAATTGAAAGCTACATGGCAAAATAAGGCAAAGAGATTTAGAAGAAAATTTTATTTTGTATGATCAAATGAAAGTAACAGTTACATTAAGAAAGGAGAAACAAAGAATAAATAAGTGTAATTAATTAACATTTTGAAACATCAGGAAGGTATCGATTTGATATATTTATTTCGGATGCATCTGCATATCGCGCCAGAGGTATGCAGATGTTTCAGACCTATTTTCAAAAATATTGGCAATATTGTGATTGGAGACTTTTTTTTTTTTTTTATTTAATTTCTCAATAAAATAAAAATTTTAATTTTTTTTTTAAAAAAAAAAAAAAAAAAAAAAAAAACGATATTAATTGTTCTCGAACATTCTATAAGAAAAGTTTCTAATCACAATATTACCAATAAAAAAGAGACATTTTCAAAAAACAATGTCTCTTTTAAACTGTTATTTAAATGTCAATTTAAAGCTTATTTTTTTTCTATTTACATGCTTTATTGTTCAATATACTCAAGAAAAGGTACCTGGTAGATCATTTAAAATATTCCATAAATATTTTATTGCTGACAAAAAAATAACATTTATGTCTACGAGATAAATATCTTACATTCAATAACATTTCTCCAAATGTTGCTTTCTGCTGTGCATAAAGACAGAATTCCATATCCGCTCTTATACACAAACGTCATAAGAGCATTTTCCTTTTTTTCAATTATGTGACCTAAATCCATCAAATATATTCAGTTAGCGGAAATCGTATCATCTTCGGAGATGGAAAAAAGGTTAGTATATGCAATGCATCAGTGAAATGACGTCATTACTAAGTTCGTATCTCGTTAGTAACAAATGGTAAAATAAAAATTGTCAGCCTTTTGAAATTACGGTGACGACAGGTTATATGACAGATAATTATGTTTATTTAGCTAAATCCATAAGAAATTCGGTGAATTTCATCAAAATCTTTAAAGTTAACGTTAAATTTTTGTTACAACATACAAATAACAAATGTTCAATTGGAATGTGATTTTAGCATATTTTAACATTTATAAGTGTGATTTTGATTATAAAACAGTAAGAACTTCCTTGTTTTGAAGAAATTTATTTTTACTCATATTTTTAAATTGTATCGATACTTCCTATGTAAAAATATTTTTTTGAATATATAAATAAAAGAATGCTCGATTTGAAGACTCCTATTATTACTTTTTCTCATTCTTTGTTTTTAAAATTAATTAAAACTTTCAACAGATTGTATTCTTACTGAATCACAATCTTAAGAAAATGCCTATCCAACGAAATCTTAAGTCTCTTGTTAAAAAAAAGAAACTGGCATTCTAGAATAGAGTATTTTAAAATAAGAGGAAATATCCTATAGTTTAATAAATAACAGATTAAAAGAATAATTCTTTTCAAGGTCTCTAAATAAGTTTTAAAGTCACAAGACAGATATTGATTGACATTGCATCGCCTTCAAATTTAAAATAATTTGATTATTTTTTAGAAGACTGATCCAGCAAAGTACGACGAAGTGGCTACTGATGCTTACAACATTTCATCTTCTGTAGATGAATTCCAAGCGACTGATCTGGCTAATACTGTCCAGCAATTAAACAAAGAAGTTCAGAAGTTAACCACTGCCACCGGTATTCCTTTACTGTCAAGTAAATTTCATATTCCTCATGCGTTAATATTTACAATTACATTTAAATTGTTGACTATTTCAGAGATACGCATACACTTTAAACGGGAACTATTCGAAATTAAAAAAAATTGATGTACATATACTTAAAATGACTACACTAACATAAAATGGAAGGTGGGAGGATGCCGTAGAAAGCTAATTCAGTGACACAAACAAGTGAATACAATGGACTCGTACTCAAATTTTGCCGAACATCGCAAAACTCATAGTAGCCGACTCGGATTTCAAATAGTTGTTGACTCGAGAATAGAATAATCGTTAATACTTTGCAGCAATTTCATAGTTCTAGCTCATTCCAAAACTTTCCATATTTTAACTGCTTGAATAATTCTACTTTTGGCTTTCCTATTAGCGGTGTGAACCCCGTAGGAAAAATCGTCTGTTCTTTTACGAGCGTTTTTACTCGTTTGGTTTTTCCAATAGCAGAATCTAGAAAAATTTTCTATTAAAATCAATGTAATAACATTAACTAAGCAATGTCGGTGAATTGAAATGTAAGCAATATAAAATGTTCTGTCGGCTTTAAACATTAAATTGAAAATCATTTTTAAGTGAGAAAATAAAATTGCTGAAATAGAAATACTGCTTACAAACGCAACAAATACTGCTTACAACTGGATGATTGGATTAATGTATTTCCTCCCTTTTTTATTATATTTATCTTAATGGATTATGTTACCTGGAATTAAATGGAGAGATGATTACAAGCAATTCTATAAAATATACCACAGAAAATGAAAATTCGCCGATGTAAGCAAATTTACAAAATATCAATAAACGATAAATTATCTTTTTTGTCAATACTGTATTTTCTAATTAGCTGGTTGTAGTAAGTAATAATGTTGTATTCCATCTTAGTTTAAAACAATATGAAAGCAAGTTTTAAATATTTGGTATTAAGCACTTATCTGTGTTTATGTAAAATAAACCATAGTATTTCTACTCATAAAATTTTTATGTTCATCTTTCATTTTAATAAAATTAGAATATAAGAATTAGTTTATTCCTTTTTTTTACCTATTCGTATCGCTATGTTTATTCTCAAATCATTCCAAAATATTTTCTTTTATTAATGACATTTTTTTTTAAATATTGCTTGTGATGAAAGCAGACTAGATTTATAATATTTAAAATATGTAACTTGTTCATTTTCAGCAATATAAATATGATTATTAATTTTCAGAAGACAGTCAAGATGAAAGTTTGTACACAGATGTAATGGCTTTACCGAAAAGTCTCGAGGTTCGTATGCATCTTCATTTTTACTATAAACCTTTACTTATATAAATATTGTTTTCTGCGAAAAGAAAAGAAAGTGTGAAAATAATTTTGAAAACAAAATATTACCATGTTTTCATTTTAACTCCTTTTATTTTTAGCTTCTATTACAGTTTCGATTTCTGAATCTACAAATAATTACCTTTATTTTCAAGTTATGAAAAATTAAGTTAAAATTTCTAATTCTACCAATGAAATAACTTAAAAGCGAAGTCGTTTAAAATAATGAGCGTTTATCAAGGACTTACAAATGGATTATACATGTGTATTCTATTTTTAAAGTCAATGACTTGATAATAGGTTTATAGTAAGGAAATCTGTATTTAAATAACATTAAAATGGCTTATCTATTAGAGAACTACATTTAAAGAAAAAATTACGCACATAATAATAGCTTTTACCAACTAATTTTTTTTCCTGTTCTTACAGAGTTTAAGAAATTACAAAAAGTCCCCAAACAAACCCAGTTTGAAGAGAATAACCGTCAGGCGGAATTCAGCGGACAATTCAAGTCTTGTATCCACGGACGACAGTCGGTTAAAAGAAGATCATTCATCATCTACACATTCCGATGACTCATCTGACGATTACTATTCAAGAATATGTTGCAACTCTTCCGTCAAGACAAATTTCCCGAATAATTCTGACACGGAAAGGCTTTTAATGTCTTTTGGCGAATATCCTCCTAGAACGCAGAGAAAAAAGAAACTCCAGAAAATTTCCAAACTCAATTCGAGTTTTGGAAGACGGCGATCAAATACTTTTCACACTAATAGAGATTTACAGAAACCAACAATCGTTGAGCATTCGCCACAGAAATGTCATTCATTTCGGGTACCTCGGGAAATATGTGAAGGTCCTGTAATAAATAGAACGCCATACATCCGACGAAAGCATCAAAATTCAAATTCAAGTGCTCGCACCCAAATAGATAAGAATTGTAAGGCAATAAAGTCTCAAACCTTCCAAGAAGCTACTCAGTTTAATAAAAGAGACAACGAGTTCTTCGGAAACTGTAATATCAGTTTCCTCAGAGAAGTTGCATCGGATTCCAAAATACCATTAATCATGCAGATAAAAAAGTACACAGATCAGTCCGGAGAGAAAAAAACAGGAAAATTACCAACAAGATCCATGAGTGATAAGACTAAAAAGGAAACGGCAGCAGATAAAGAATATGCACAAAAGAAAAGATTAAAAAAACGTCTTAAATCTCCAGATGTGCCAGTATTTACAGACGTTGGAACAAATTCAAATATGTCAGGAAACCTTTTGCCACAGCATAATAGAATAAAATGTTTGAGCTCATCGTCTCAAAATACCAATAGTCGTAATAGGTACGAAAATGAATTATCTAGAGAAAAATCCGATGTTTCTAAGTTATCTATTCGTAACGGCATAACAGACGTTCCAACGATAACAATACAGCTTCCAAAAAGAAAACACAGAAAACCTTCGCACAATACAGACGACGCAGTTGCTCCCGAAGAACAAAGTTTTACGATTGTTATGCCTAAAAAGCGAAGCCTAAGTTCAGAATGCGATTCGAGCATTTCAGAAAGTTCACCTCGGGAAGAATCTAAGATGGTACATTCCGATAAGACAAACAGTTCTTTAGATTCTTCTCTTCGAAAGGATTCGACAGTCCATACTAACACAGATCCTCATTTATCGAGTTCAAACACAAAAAACAATGAGAATTCAAAAGGAAACATTCGATTGATGAAATTAGTGTCTTTAGATAATTTTGATAGTCCTTTTGAACCCAAAGAAAGTTTTACCACAAAAGAATATCAACAAAGCGAATCTCAAAAGAGGAAACGCGAAACTGATGATGGCAGTTGTAGTGGTAAAAATTCACCAAGTGAAGAAATGATTGATATGATAACCGCAGGACAAAATCAATTGCTTCAATCAGATTCCCGAAACTTAACTAAAAGCTCCACAACTGATTTAGAAAGTGGTCATTCTCAAAACGTGTCGTCACGAACAAACTACATAAAATCTCCCTCTGCTCCCCAATTAGATTGGAGAAAAGCATGTGCAAAGAAAATATCAAGATCGGGAGCTCCAAATGTCAGAATTCTGATCGAAAGATACAATCAAAAATTAATTGAAAGCCAAACGGGTAAAAGTCCGCTTTCTAGCAATGTGAGTTCACCTACAACGCCAAGAAAAATTTCTTCCCCTGTCTATAGTTCTCCACAAGAATATATTCCTCATTTTAACAGTACGCCTAACACACCAACATCCTCACCTTCCTATACACCTTTAGCTTTTAAATCAACCGCGAACTATCCAAAAACTCCACCATCAAGTCCGACATCGCTTGCAAGAAGTGAAGCATTAAAAAAGGCAAAAGAGGATTTCATAGCTTCTTCACCTCAAGTTTCTACCCCGAACTCTCCAGTTATGTTGAGAACTGCAAATGTTTCTCAAACCCCTCCTCAAAAACCGACTGAGAGTCCATGGTTAGAAAGACGTCAGCCAGAGGGCCAACTCTCAAAGACAGTCAAATTAGATAGGACAAGGTCTGACGAGGACAGAATGTCAAATTGTTCAATGGATTCCATGAGCCTTGTAATGCTGAGAGCAGGAGAAAACTGTAGAGAGTCTCGTTTACCAAAGAAAACGTCAGATTCCCAAAAAAGCGAACCGCACGAAGGACATAATCTCAAAACATCGAAATCCTTGTCAAGCTCTTCACTTTTTAAAACTGTTCTCCATTCAGACTTCAAAGTGCCGACGAATCTTCTAAAATTGAAACGAAGTAAACGTAAGAAAGACATGTCCACAGTCACCGAGTTGTGTCGACAAAGTTTACTTTTAACAACGGAAGATACACAAAACATTCTTACTCCAGCTTCACATAAGAGTTGTCCCTCTTCGCCTGAACTGAAATCAAAGACTGTGGTGAAACCGAATTGGTTACAAAGAAACATTTTTCGTCACAAATGAAAGTTGTATACACTTTTCTAATAAATTATTTTATCTTTTGTATAACTTTTGGAATATAATTTTTGTGCTCGAACAAAAGAATGAAATACTTGTTATTATATAAGTTACAATGTTGAAAAGAAAGGAGAGGAAATTAAATAAGGGGGGGGGAAATGAGATCTTACATAAATGGAGATTTTTTTTTTAAAATTAATAAATTTTTACATTGCTATTTCTTCCATGAACAAAAACGAAAAATTATTGATTGTAGCACTTGAGGACGGGGAAGAACTGAATCACCTTAAATACCTTTTTAAAATTTGGAACAATTTTAATGGCTCTCATTACAAAAAAAGAAAAAAAGAACAGAAAAAAAAGAAAGAAACCGAACACCTTTACACACAAAAAAATTGTTTGTGTATGTTGCTTGAGTAGGACATTTCACTATAACCGAGAGTTAAGTTTTATTGAGCTGAAATTACATATGCAATATTTTTCTAATTCCTCGTCCTTTTTTAATAATCACTAGATTTGAATCTTAATATTCTGAGAATTTTATTTAACTTTTTTTCCTTAGCTAAGACGAAATTGCTAGAGTAAGAAACGAACACCTTTTGGAGGGAGTCGAACAGGGATCAAGCTGTGGTTACTAGTGATAGCAACTTTACTGATAATTCGGTCTTTTTTTCGTTACCTATAAGTCAGTAAAATTTTCAAACAAAACCGGTACACATGTAAATTGCTTAAACTGGACTATAAAATAAAAATTCCTAATAAGATATTTTATTTTATTCTGGCGAACTGTGATAAAACATATGAAAATAAATTGTATTCTGAACATCGATAATGTAAATAGAACTCAATAATTTTATAGAAAATTATAAGTAATGCTTATACATAAATACTTTTCCACAGTGGAAACTAATTATAAACTGCTTAATTAAATACGTGATCTACTTATTAACATGTTTTAAAAAATAAATGCATAAGAGAAACACGACTTGCTTAACATTTTTGGTCTCCTAATTATGATCAAATTTTTGAACCAAATAATACCACGGATGAAAATTCCTTTCAGTGGTGTTACTTTTCCACTTATTGGTTTAATAATTATTAAAGAATATATCATCTCCTTATATTTTACCGTTGAAAACACTCCATCTCTTCTAGTTATTTGTGGGGAGGAGAGAGACGGATAATTATATATTGCATTTCTATTTTTGTTTTGATCAAAAAGTTAAGGCCATCGTCTACCGTATTTTGATTTCGTGAACGTATAGTAAATCCTTTGGAATTTCTACTACCGTTCTCAAATCTTTATCATTTTATCTATTTGAATGTAAAAATGTACATCCAAAAAAGCAAAAGGTAATGAAGGTTATTGCAGAATTAAAATTTTCCTTCGATTTAAAAAAAAAAATATTTTTTTACTTTATTTTAATGATTATTTTTGAGTTTTCCGGTCTTTAAGAACATTGTAAAATATTTTCAAAAATCGGAGGGAAAATATTTTAAAAAACAGCAGAAACCATCATTATTTTTGTTTTTTCGGATGCACTTTTTTTTTTATATTCAAATAAATAAGATTTGAAAACGGTAGTAGAAATTCCATAGGATAAACATTACGTTCACGAAAAGAAAAAAAAATGGCCTCTAGACGGGAGCCTTAAATTTCTCTTTCACGAATAATATAATCATAGATACTCGTATCCAAGGTGTTGTGGGTACTGAATATTCAAAATGTTAACACACACGTTTATCATTTATGTTTCAACCTGGCTGAAAGTAGTTTATGAAATACTTTTATTGCATGACTGTACACACATTCCATCAATTCTACGATTTTATTTTTTTTATTACAATTCACAAGTTTTATTAAAAAAATTCCGAAATCCTCAGCGTTTCTCTCTTATAAGGATCAGTATCATAAATATGTAATAAAACATCTGAATTAACAATTCGTTATTCTTTTATACAATGTATCAAGACCTCCATAAAATTCTTTATGAGGTCGTGGTAGCCTAGTGGTCATAGTCTCTGACTCCCGCCCGGCATTATTTCCGTCGAGTCGGGGGTCGAGCCTGATGCTACTAAACACTCATCGCGCATACGTTAAATCTGGTCGTGGTCCCAGAATTAGTACATTAAATCTGGTCGTGGTCTCCTCCCGTTAGCGTGGTGCAGAAGTTTGGAGAGGGAGGTGACAGCTCAGGTTCAAAATTACCAGGTCCGTCGCCAATAGCCCTTGTGTTGAGTCAATAAGCCAATCAATCAATAAATAGAAATTTACTGGAAAACCGGTATTAAAATCCCTACTAGTTACTATGAAAATATAACTTAATTTTATTATTGGCTATTAACGAGTTTGATCGACAAATTCTAAAATTATACAACCGATAATTATTTTAATTATATTATATTGATACTATTTCACGTATTAGTATAGATACTTAAAATAATTTCAAATGATTATTTTGAAATTTCTTTCATATTTTTCGAACATGTTTTCAAATCTCCCATTGAGCACACCTCATAGGAGGAATATTGGAAAAACTTTTCTTAAAAAAAAAATGGCATTTTTGAATAACAGAATTTCCGTATATTATCCTGCAACAATGTATATTGTTGTCTGTACATTGTCCTTGTTTTCCTATATCAATTACGAAAAATGTTACAATTAATTTTGTAAAAATGGATAGCAATTAGGAATGTAAAATTAAGTGCTGATTAGTACATTAAGGAGGTTCGATCTAATAGAAGTATAATATATTATGTTGATAATTCAACACAATAATTTAAGAAAAAAATAATACATTTTAGTTCCGAACAATGTACTGAAAATGCGTCATTTTCAGACATGGAAGATCAGTAACAGAAAACTTACCTTTTGTATATGATTTTGTATTAATGTAAAAATAATAACTAATTTAATCTTGACTTGTTTATCTCAATTTTCACGAAAAATTCTTTAGCTGAATGCAATTTGTTACTCTTGTTATTAAGAAACGCTGTGCAATAAACTATAATTAAGTTAAAAATATTCTTTTTCTGAAAAAATAATCATTAATAAATGGTTTATATCTGTATGAAGAAAATATTTCAATAACACAAGTCATTTATTTTACAAATCGAAAAGGCTTTTAGATAAACATATATTCAAATATTAAGAACACGAAAAAGAATTATAAAAATGAGAAATAGAAAGCATAGCCCCTTACAAATTAAACACCTTTCTTGAAATTCTTACCTATATAACAAAAACTTTTATTTCCAATATTATATTCATACACCTCTAGAATGAAAAATTAAAAATGGCCGCGGTAGCTTAGTGGTTAAGGCATTAGACTCACGGCCAGCGGTTTTCGTTGAGTCGTGGGTTCGAGCTTTGATGCCACTAAAGACCTGCCGGGTAACTGGGGCTGCCATTGGCGCGGAAGTTAGGAAAGGGGGTTGCCAGCTCAGGTGTCATCCTCGTCACTTGACCGAAGTTCAAAATTACGAGGTTCGTCGCCAATAACCATCGTGTTGCTTCTAGCGCGACGTTAGTAAATTCAAACCCCAATAAAAACTAAAGCCATAACCGCCTTCCTTTGAATCGTATAATTCTAAATTATATATATATATATCTTTGCGTGTTTTCTAATGGGAAAAAAAATTCTATTATAATTTTGAATAATCTTTTCAGATGCATGAAGTTTTCCATTCTATAAAGTTGATCGGAAGTTAGCATGTACATTTTTAATCGTACCTCAGGAAATAAAATATTTTCGCGAGGTTTAATTTAAAATATTTAAGAAAATCTATATATTTTTAAATATGTATATTTTCCAGAAAATGTCAATTTTTTTAAGGCTTAAAGGTTGTTACTCCCCTTAAAATTTTTTTAGCATAAACCATGCAATTTAATGCATTTCTTAAGCCAAAACTACAGAAATAGACGTTGCATATTCACTTAAAATGCCATACGTGGGAGCCAGAAATAAAATAAATAAAAGTGCAAAATGGCAATACGGTTGACCCGAATGAAGTTTCTTAGTAAAAGTTCTATTGATTGTTTATTAACGTCGCATTGAGAAACAACATGAGAGTTTTTGTCTATGGAACTCGTAATTTTGAACCTCGGTCAAGTGACGAAGGGCCGCGGTCTGTCACGTAATATTACTATGGAATTCAGTTTATAAAAAGGAATTGACATTAACAAAGACTGTTAAATAGATATTTCCCCTCCCCCCAATTTCACACGTAGGAACCAGGAATAGAAACAATAAAAGCGCAAAATATAAATAATTTTATTGTATGATATATATATGTGTGTATACTTACTCATTTTTAGTATAAGTACGCCACGCGAACTTATTTTAATATTATAATTCTTTTTGTGCCTGAAAATGTGTTCCAAATCAAATTTCCATCTTGAGATTTTTAACAATAGTTTTTGTAGTAACTATTTAAGTAAATTATTAAGAAATTATTTCAGTAATCTTAAACAGTCGAATATAGTATTATGTAGAGAATGCGAAGTTAAAACACACACACACACACATATATATCATGAACTGCTCGTAATGTTTATTAACGTCGCCCTTAGAGGTAACACGAGGGCCAGTGGTGACGAACCACGTATTTTGAACCACGGTCAAGTACCGAGGGCTACACCTAAGTTGGCCCCCACTTTCCAAACCTCGACACCATGCCATCGGGAGGATTCAGAACATCGACAGAAAAAGCTTGGGACCATTATTACTCTGCGACCGAGTCCAGTATCGAATTTCAAATCCCAACAACTGATGTTTCACTGTTTTGTGACAACCGTTGAATTAACATCGAGCTAGAAGCTAAACATGGGCAATAGACAGCGTCTTAGTTTTGAAATTATGTCAAGTGACGTGAATCACATCTGGCCCAGTATCTCACACTCTTAATTCCTATAACACACAGTCCATCATTATTGAGCACAATGGGTCTTTAGTATTAGGTTAAGTCATAAATAACTTCCGATGCAGCTTGTTAGAATCCATTGTTCGTATTTACCCTCTATGAATCAGCCGGGGAAACGAAGTTTTTTTCTCTCACTAAATAAATATTCAGTTAGTTTTCAGACAATTATTTTGAATGGTGCACGTTACATTAAATAGTTGCTCCTCACCTCTAAAATGGAGAGTGGAATAGAACATAATTCCAAAGCCTCACATTCATCATGCTATGTTTGGGGAATTTAAATACGGCCATAGCGCTAAGGCGACAGTTGAAAAAAATATGTAGTGTATGCAGTAAACGATTGACTGAAGGATCGGTCAGTAAAATATTAGTTTATCAAATTCCATTCTGAAGATAAGACCTTAAAAGTCGAACCTCGGGTGGGACATCCTTCCGACCTTGACACGACAGCCTTTTAAAGGCAATATTGGAGGAAAATCCACGTCAATCAACAAGAGATACAGCAGAAAGGTTGAATACTTCACAAGCAACCTTTTGCCGTCACTGATGAAATTGCGGAAACAAGTTAGGAGTAAGGGTACCTCACTATCTCAGCGAACGGAATAAAGAAGATAGAATGCAATCGCCACAAGTCTGCTCTCACAAGTATATTTCGAGTCTTTTTTTGACAGGATTATAATAGATGAAAAATGGATTACATACGACAACGTTGTCCGCAAGACACAGTGGCTTGATAGGTAGGTTAGTTCATCTGTTAGAATCAACCATCCCTACCAGATGTAAAAAGGAAACATCCACGAAAAAAAGATTTTATTGTTCGTATGGTGAGAGTGAGTGGAGGTATAATTCATCACAAGTTGTTGAGTCAAATTTAATGATTTACTGAGGATGCATACGTTCAGCAGCTGCAATGAATGAAAGAAAAATTCTTTGAAAAGGAACCTGCTCTTGTCAATCACAAAACGTCATTCTTTTAGTGATTCAAGAAAAAATTTTGGACCTTGGATGGCCTGTTTTACCACAATCACCTTACTCCCCAGACCCTGCCTGATAGACTACCATCTTACCTGTTCATTAAAAGGCTTTTTGAATGGAAAAGTGAGGTAGAGTTTTTTATTAACGTCGCACTAGAAGCAACACGAGGGCTATTGGCGACGGACCTCGTAATTCAGAATGTGTCAAGTGACGAGGATGACCCCCCCCTCTTCTAACTTCGATACCACACCAACGGGAGGACTTTGGGCCCGGATAAATTAACGAGCATCAGGCCCGGCTACACGGCGGTTCTTTGGCAGCCAAGGATCGAACCCGCGACTGAACGAAAAACGCCGGTCACGAATCCGAAACCATGACCACTCGACTACCGCGGTCACTTTTGAATGGAAAAACCTTCAATTCTGGGGAGCAAGTTAATCAAATTGTCGAAAATTTCTTCCAATCCCCGCCAAACACATTTTACAAGGAAGGAATTGATAATACTGATCAGTGCTGCCAGGAAGGTGAGATTAGCTCATATATAATAAATTAATATAATTTTGTTCTTTAGTGAAAAGAAAATAAATGTTGAGAAGACTCGACCTAGTAAAATCAGGATTTAAACGGGTAGCTCGACTTAAAGGTCATGTTCGCGAGCGAAGTTCAAGTTACTGCGGACACTTTGCAACACTAGAGTTTTATTTTAAAATAATTTATATTTTCTATAAAAAAAACCTTATTTAAATTTAATATTATTTATAACACCCAACAAAATATTTCCTAAAAGATCACATCACATGAATAAATGCAGTTTTGCCTCTTGTGCAAAATCTTAAAGTACATAGATAACTGTTTAAGAATGTAAATATAATTTTTGAAAAGTGTTCTTGGTTAAAAAGAATAATTTCTTTGATAACATTTAATCATGAAAATCCTTCAAAGAATATTTTTATCCGAAACTGATTAAAGAAAATAAAAATAACAATATTTATAAAACACGTTTTAAGAAATAAAAATTGAAACTGAAGCATCATTTTTAAAGATGAAAAAGCATACAAATTCATATGAAAGAATATTATTATTCCTAAACTAATAATAATTGCATGCATAAATAAGAGGAAATCGATAGCAAAATTAATACTTTAAAATGAAAAAAGAAAGATCAATGCTTGTAATGACAGAAACAAATGAAATAAAGTAATTACTTTAAACTGCATTTATGAAAGCCAAGCCAAAATCCTTTCCTATTAATATTATTTAAGGAACAAACATATTGAAACAATGTGGTTAGGACAAATTTTTATGCAAAATGTACACTATTGAAATTAAAACATATAACTATAAATGCAACATGAATTAATTATCATATTCATGAATATTTTTTTAAAAAATATCTGCCTAAATCAGCACAACCAACAATATAATGCATAATTAAAATTAAAATTCATTTTTTTAGACGAACAATGATTTTGTACCTAAAATAATTGTTTTATTTTCTCACTATTTTTATGACATAGAATTAGTTTTTAATTCAATATATATAATTAAAGTTACTACTTAAAAATATACAGCAGAATGACTGAACAATCTTACACATAAAATTAAATTCAAAATATAATCAAAAGAATATTCATTCTAATTGTTCAGTATTCTAGTTATTTTGTTGTAATCCTCAATAAGTTGAATTTCCGTTGGAATCTAACATAGTAAATTATGAAAATTAAAAATATAATGTACGACTTTCTTCAAGCTACTTCCAAAGGAAAAAATAAATAAATAAATAAACTCAATATTAATTATTTCTTTAACCACATATACAGATTGACTCTCTCTAAAATATTAGTGTTTTATATCTTCTACAGTTGCTTTCAAATTTTCGCAGATAGTTCGATAAATTAAAACATATTTTAACACATTTTCGTTTTATTTAAGGCTTTCTTTTTTTTTACTACACAATATTTAAATTGAATAATTTGTAACATATCTTCATAGTTTGTAATGTTATGTTTTTCTTTAAAAAAAATCTGAAATAAAACTCTATATTCATATGTAAAATAAAGAACGAACCAATTAAAAGAGACAATTAAATAAGGATAAGGCAGTAAATGTTTATTTATTTCACAGCATTAAAAAAATCTCATGATATTGTGATTTTAAAACACAGCTGAATACTGAATACATATGTTTACATTGGTTTTATACTTCAAAAAAATATACAAAGTACAGCATTTCATTTCTCAACATTATCATACCATGCTAATTTTATTACCTTTTATATAAAATTGGCGCAAGCATTTTGAATATTTTTTAAGATTTCAAATACACTCTTAGAGTTAATGAAAAATAAATAAAGATTTTCATAATTCATTCTCAATTTTAAATTTTAATTACTAAAAACTACTTAAAAAGCTTTGGACAGTTGAAAGATAACTTATGTCAAATTCAATAATTTCATTATTCTTAATTTACTTTCATAACAGCACATGCATCAATAACCGGAAAAAGAGAGAAAAACAACATTTGATGATAAATGTTTCAAAAATTAAGTTTTATTTATATCTAGAATTTTTTCATCTCCTTTTTCAGATGTTTAATGAATGTTGCAACTTTGAGCTTTCATTTCAAAAAACAACACTAAACAAATGCAGAGGCATATACTGTTTTCAGCAGAATATGCAACAGCAATAAGATTAAGCACATGTCAATGCAAATGTTAAGATGTAAAGGCATATTCTTCACCAAGCATAGTGAATACTATCGACACTAAATTAACATTGTGCTCTGTTAGTTGGTTACAATATTGAACAAATTTGGTTGAAATCTAATATTCAGTACAATGTCAAGTTTTAATGCCAACTAATTTACATTTTTTTTGCTCTTCTTTTAAATGTTGGCTACTGTTGCCATCATACAGAATAATCAGATTTACCAGATTTCCAGAAGTAGATAGTAACAAGAACACATAAAAATCTCAGTACTGCTCCACTATGATGGTGAAATAAATATAAAGCTTATTATTTTATTTTTTCGATTCTTTCAAAGTTTCTTTACCCTACATTAGATATAGAAAAGACACAACACACACCCTTACAACTTTCATCCAGTCAGGAACTTGATTGGTTCAATGCTTTTTCTCTCATAACCCATGCTTAAGCATTGAAATCACTTTTTTTTTCTCGTTTCGTTACTGAGTTATATGCTATCCATTAAGCAAAGAACAGCATAGATGAGTAAGAAAATCAAATCAGCATTTTTTGTTGTTATTAAATTACCTAAATTGATATCAAGAACTATGCTAACACAAGACTCATTGCAACAGAATGTTCAAGAAGGACACTTTGTTTGTGTGAACCAATACAGTCATTTGCAGATTCTGTGTACGCTTACTACACTCTACACGTATGTGAACAGAATCAAGCAGCAGGCACTCATTTAAATTACATGAGCTTTCAGCAGATCTCACATGACACTGCACAGCATGGAGAAATGTCTTGGATCTCATAGCAATTGCACTATAAAATGTGTCATTTGATCGTGTCCATTCTGTATGCCGATACTTGAGGTGTATCTATGAGTTGCATATAGGATTATTTGTTTGTAGCATAAATGAAGTGACAAATTAGCGGCTAAATATGGCACACAGGAATCTTGGCTGCTTTCAAGAAGGAATTAAGAATCCTGCTTAGTTATTTATAAGAAATTCAGATTTTAAAATGAATTTAACTACTCTTGGAATAAACAATGTGAAAATTAAATAAAAACAATACGGTAAGAGTGAATTTGTTTTGGCTCTATTTGGTAGAAAGATAATTTTATCTACATAAAAAAATAGTCTAGTTGAAGATTTTATTGCTTCTGTCAAACATGACACTTCTTAAAGAAAGGCTATTGGTGGCACTTGCAAGAAAAACAAATACAATAAATAAAATAATAGCTCCGGCATTTTAATGGACAGTCAAACCCAGGTTTGTGTATAAGTTGTAGCAACTGCTTGAGTTAGTCTACGAAGAAGATGCATGGTGTGTGGTTGCACCAGGCTGCGCAGTATCATCAGTTGAAGAAAAAGATGTGCAAGTTGTTGTAGTTGTATGAACTATCTGCTCTGAAGACTCAGGTGTAAAACTTGATGTTGTTCTGAAAAAAAAAATTATGTTAGCAATGAAACAGACATTTTAATATGTTCCATTTAGACAGATTTTTATCTTTTTAAGCATCAGATAACTACTTTACAAACTGATGGGTATGACAAACATATGTATAAGAACAAAACAAAACACTGGTTTTTATTTATACATTTATATCATAAGTATCATTACTGTTAAAAATTTATGAACACATTTCAGAACATCATTTGCAATAAAAAAAATCAGTGGCAGTTAAGAATAAAATAGCCAGGGATATGTTGCTGATTTATAAAGCTTACAAACTAGATATGAAATACAAGACTGCTTATCATAATAGTTTGAACAGAAAAATTGAGACGATGTATTATTATATAGAAAGTTGTTAGATATTCCATTTACATATGTATATATTAAATTTCTTTATTATAATTGAGTAAACTAAAAAAAACTACACTAAATTTATTGAATTTTTACATTATAGCAATAAGAATTTTCTGATCACTGGTTGCACAAAATAATATATTGATTCTTTAGTATTATTTTAAGTTATTAATAAAATTTCTTGATTAAGCTTATTTATAAAATAAAATCTGAATTTTGTGGATATGCAAATACTAATTTTATTTATATTTATATACTGAAATATAAAAAGAAGGAATTTTAAATTATAACGTTTTAAAAAACAAAGTCTTAACTTATTTGTAACAACAAAAACTGAATTCTATGGTTTCAGTTATATTTATACTAAAAACGAAAAAGTAGAAATTATAAATCACATTAAAGTAAAAGACAATTCTACATTTTGACTTTTCTTACATAATTGAAGTTAAGAACACACTAAATTCTTTTCAGATCTCTTTTGAAAAACGAATTGTTTGAAATTAATTATTTATAAAAATAAATTTGACAGAAATTCTATTTCCAAATATTTTCAAATTAGAAATTTTGAAATCATACTTTTATCCAACAATACATATACTTTCCTACTTATGTTTACATTTAATATATATATATATATATATTCCAGAAAAGATTTAATACTATAAAAACAAAACAAAAAAAAAAAAAAAAAATAGGAGGAGGCACATTTTTAACCACAGCAAAACTAATTCTATCTGAACTTGGTATGGCTCTTAATTCTGCAAGATATTGTCTGATCTTTTATTAATATCGCTTAGAAGCAACACGAGGGTTAATGTAGGCCTCAATCAAGAGACAAGGTTGACACTTTTTTGTGTGCGGCTATACAACATGATGCCTGCCCAGACCATCAAGCCTCCGCTGCCGTAATGGTCAATTTCTCGGACAATTCAGGGCAGGTAGCGGATCCCTGGTTCTCTGCATATGAAAGTACGGTGAGAATTTCTGGTTAGGCTGAACCAGGATTCATCATTAAAGAGAATGGTCGCCCATTGATCCATGCTCCAATCTCTGTGATCTCTGATCCATTTTATGCGGATTCTCCCGTTCGCAGAACTGAGCGGGACGCAAACAACAGATCTTCTTACAAAAAGCCCGTTCTCATGAAGCCTTCTGGAAACTGTCACCCTTGAAACTCGGGTTCAAGTGGCCGCATACAACTCATGTGAGACCCGAAAAGCTGTAACATTCCTGTTAAGCCTCATTATAATGGACAAATGGTAATCTTCTCTGGCCGTCGTGGCTCTTTGATGACCTTGCCCAGGCCTTCTCTCGACGGATCTGGTATCCTGAAACTGTTTCCATAAGTTGGACACGACGCTGAGCATTAAATCGAATTCTCTGCAAATCTGGACTTGAGACTGGCCTGCTTCTAACCTACCCACAATTCGCCACCTTATTCCATCCTTTAAACGTTGGTGGTTACTCAGTTTTACTGTTTGAATTTTAATTTAAGCGATTACTACAAGAAAACACCTAGAAAATAGGTGAAATGCACTAGCGAACGAAATGCGGATTTTAGCACACGCGATTATAAATCCTGTTTTTCAACTAGTTCCGCACACGCACGCGTATAAGCTTGCGTATTCGATGTACAAAAGTTGCATCTTTGTTTCGAACATTAACAGTATTTTAACATTTCGTTGAATTATTTTCATGAAATTCGACAACATATGCAATTTCTCTTAATTTTGAACACCAGTGTAGTTGTGTCAAACATAATTTTTTAGCATTTTTAAATATAGCTACGGATAAGAATAATATTTCAGAGAAAGGTAATGCTGGCCTTGAAAGTATGCCAAGTACTAGTAGATAAGAAGCAAAGAAAAAGAAACATGCTTATATTTCAGAATGAACGGTAGAAGTCAAAAAGAAAATTTTATTAGACATTATGATAAATATTATTTAAAAGCTTCGTTGTAGCTCCTATCAGCGAAGTATATCCAAGACTTTTGTATGTAGTGTGTTATGAAATTCTTTCAAATAATGCTATGAAGCCGTCCAAACTGGCTCATCATTTGCATTCGAAGTATTGAGCCTACACTGATTTTGTGCGATTACGTAAACAGATGTCATTTCAAAAGCATCTTAAAAACGATGACGATAAGATAATAAATAAAATAATTAAAAAATAATAAAACTTCTGCTTTGCGCACCATCTTATTCCAGTTGCTTTTCGTGTAGCTAAAACGAAAAAACAATGTGCAGTTGGGGATGAGTTAGTAAAGCTTTGCATCTTATATGTCGTACAAGAAATGTCAGGTCTTCAAGAACTAAAAAACTAGAAACTGTACCTCTTTCGAATAATACTATTATGAAAATAATTGATGACATAGTTACCGACATAGAAATGCAAGTTATAGGGATGATCAAGAAATCAAAGTTTTTCGCGATTCAACTTGATGAATCAATTGTGTGTGTGTGACGTGAGCAACTAGACTATCTTATCTTGCTTCATGAGATATAGTGGAGATAAAGACTTAGGGGAAGAACTTCTATGTTACCTTAATCTACCTAGACGGGCTACTAGTTCAGAGACAATAACCTTAAATGAGTGTTTTCAAACTCAGAGCTTAGACCCGAACAAATGTATTAGAATGTGTACAAAAGGAGCTGCTACCATGATTGGCCGTCAAACAGTAGTTACAAAAACAAAAGAAACCGCGCACATAGAAAACTGTTCACCCATTGCATGATTCACTGGGAACACCTAACAGCAAATAACTTCTTTTGAATTAAATACAGTGAAGAAAGATGCGGTGAAGGCACTTAACGAAATTCGTAGCTCGACTTCGAATTGCAGGCTATTTACGACTTTGTGTGAGCGAGCGCATGGACTCAAACTACCATCATCTTTTGCCCCAAACTGAAGAGGCTATTAAGAAGAAGAATTCTAACAAGTCCTTTCGAGCTGAGAGAAAAGGGGATGCAGTTTCTAGAACAGCGAAAACCTCACCTAGTAGATAAGTTGCTGAATGAAGAATGGCTTGCTAAGCTTACGTACGCATACTTTGGGAATCACTGATTTAAAAAATTGCAAATTAATTACGTCAGATGGCTTGACAAATGCTCACGAAACTGCAAGAATAATGCAATCTACCTAAGGTAGTAGGCACGTAGAGAACGCTGCTCATTAAAAATAATGAGTAAAATCGTTGATAAATTGTTATTTTGATTCATCTACGTCTTTTCCTTTTCTGCACGCTAAAATTCTGGTTTAAGAAATTTATAACAAATGCAACATCAGCTCCCCCTTTTCAAAGTTATTAGCCAGTAAATGAAAATACAAACATATTGTGATTTTTAAAATTATGCAAGAGTAATTAAAATTGTGAATAAATGTCAAAGCTAACTATTTAATTAAACTTTTTTGAATGATGCAATGAATAATATGAATATTAAATGCTGTTATGAAATCAAAAAAGTAGTAATAAAGAAATATAAACATATACTTACGTTTGAATACATTGCATACCGCTCACGTCATGAGAACCACTTTCTGTAATAATGGTACATAATTAAATACTATATTAAAATCAATAAAAATTATAGAAAAACAGCTAAATGTATATATTCTTAAAACAGATATTTAAATAAATACAAATGTAAAGTAAAAATTATCTAATTCATTAAAATTAATACTTGTTTTTTTAGAAACAAAATTAAAAAAAAATGTGCATGGTTTTGTACAGCATAAAGCTCATAACTCAATAACTTGAGATTTCACTGAACATAATTTTTATAAAAAGACCTTAATCAATACAAAAACGTTTTGAGAATCAGATTTGTTTTATTTTTGAATTAAAAGAGCCAATGAAAAATGGGCAATTAATTAAGGATATTGAACTGGACTTTTAGAACCATAAATCTCGTAACAAGGGCAATTTTGAGTTGATGTCTTGCTTGCTAATTCTTACGTTTAACCACAAAATGGTAAGTCAATTTTGACTTACTGAAGCCCTAAGCATAGAATCGCGCCTCTCACTTTCCTTCATACAGTTGCACAATTAAATAACCAATGTAGTTTTACTTCAGCTTAAAGAAGATATACTAAGCATAAAAAGAATTATATATGCCTTTGAAATAATATTCTGATTCGTTCAAGAAAAGTTAGGCCGAAATTATACTTTTTAATGCTTCACGGCATTAGATCCACTATGATTCTTTTTTTAAATTATGAGCGAGTGAAAGTTTATGTTTATGGTGCTAAAGCAAAATTTCGTTGAACTGCGCCAAAGAATGAGTGTGATCTAGATGTTAGATTGATTAATTTTTTTTTTTTATTAACGTCGCACTAGAAGCAACACGAGGGCTATTTGCGACGAGCCTCGTGATTTTGAGCTTCTGTCAAGTGACGAGGACATCCCCTAAATTGGCACCTCCATCCCCTAACTTCCATACCACGCCAACGGAAGGAATTTAAGCCTCGATAGTTTTAACGTGCATCAGCCCCGGCTACATGGCGAGTCTTTAATGGCATCAATGATCCAGACGTTAGAAGAGTCGAAAATAGAAAAGGATCGCTGGGTATCTCGAGTCGCTTCAATCATATTTACCAAAGACTGCAAGCCCATTAGAAAGAAAAAATCACTTGGGTTCTTCGGATCATGTGATGCCCGTACTCACCGAAAGAAGATAAGCCCCGAGGGGTTTATTTTATGCGTGATAACATCTTAAGGATATTAAAACCATGTCTTTTTATTACTTTTTTACTCCAAAGAAAAATATACCAAAATATTAGGATTCTTGTGGAGGTATGAAGGTACCACAGATTTGACGCTTTTTTAAGAAAGACGACTCCTGTCAAAAATTCTTAAATTTATAAACATATTATGAAAATAAGTAGCTTTGAATTTTCGTTTTGAAAATTAACAGAATATTTTCAGTTATCGTGCGTCTATACCTTCCAGTAGCAATATAGGAATGTGTGACTAGTTTTCCAGAGAAAAAAAATTGTTGCAATCTCTTGCTCGTTAGATTTTCAAATCTTCAAAAGTAGCTCATTTGAAAACCTTCGTATTAATAATTGATGATTAATACACAAAAATTGCCGTTTCAGCTCAGAAATTCTCCTTAATACTTATTGAAAACTTTCTCGGACATAAGGCCATAGTACTATTTCGTGTATGTGTGTGTGTTGTTTCATTATTATTATTGTCTTTCTTCAAAAATTTCTGAAAGCAATGCAAATGGATAATAATGTTGACTTCAATTTCATCAGTTTATTTTTAACAAATTATTTCAACTATTTTTTTCGTTATGGCGTTTTCTATTTTTTTCGTTATATATATATATATAGCTGGCACAGCTCTCGTCTAAGGATAAAAATGTTAAAACGGTTTATAGCTCAGGGAATTAAATTACCATAGTGAATTAAATACCATATAGTTAGCTAATTACTAAAATAATTTTTTTAAAATGATGAAATCCCCATTTTGTTTCAAAATTAAGTGGAGAGTGATCTAAAGAGACAGTGCTCCAAATTTTATTCAAATTTAATCATTATTCCCTGATATATTTGGGAAAAACGAATTGCGGCCATATATCAGATTACTTTGATCATACAATTAATCTATGTAAAAAGGTTAAAAATTTTGTAAATTCATTTATAAATTTTCAACCATTTTTTTCAGATTAGTTCTCTTTTAAATATTTGATCATCATATTGTTAGTTCAAAAAACAGACCGCTTATAATATCTTTTCCATTTTCGAAGACCGCGTGATAAATTATTGATATCTAACAATTGTAAACCTGCACATTTGCTCAAAAATGATGCTCGATTTGGGATCGTAATTTCAATTTTGAATATTTTCAGAACTATTAGAAACTCGGAATTTTACATTTAAAAGTTTATGACATAAGAAATAGAAATATTTAAATGTTTTGGAGTATTATAAGTATTTGGAGTACTACTTTTTTTTAACCTTTCTTAATAATTCACATTTTTCGTAATATATTTTTTAAAAATACTTTTAAAACCAGAAAATAATTATTTAACGACTGGTGTAAGCATTTTTAAAAAGTGTTGAGCAGAAAATCTTACATCGTCAAATGTGTTTGACACACTTATTTGACAGTAAAATACTCATTTTATAAACCTGCATAGCTCAGAAACTTGTAGGTAAAATAAAAATAAAATAAAAATTTTTATTTTTGTTTGGGGGGGGGGGAAGGCATCTGTAAGGAGAAATTTTTTTCTTTGAAGTTAAATAACTACAATCGAACCCCACTAATACGCGATTCAGTAACACGCGATACTGCTTTACACGCGTTTTTACTATGGCTCCTTCGATACGCAATCGCTTGTTGGTTGTATCTTTCCTAGATATTGTGGAGTCATGAATCTTCTTTTTTAAAATGACATTCAGATTAATCTTTTGTTCAGATGATATCACAACTTCCTATTAAGCACAGACATTAATACCTTTTTTTTTCTTACTGTTTTATAAAAATGAATCACCATTTCTAGGAAAATGAAATGCTGAAGTTTGGATTTTTTTTGTAAGAGATTATATTTTCAAGATCTCGCAGTCAATGAGATGACATAACCATTAATACATTCAACCATTTTATATTGAACAATTTTAAGAGTTATAAAGATTTTCTTATGTAAGTGATTTCCTTAATATTTAAAAATAATATTGGACGAATGTAAACGTAACAAAAGACGATCAAGGGGGAAATATTATCCAAAGAATTCGAAAGGAGGAAAAAAAAGCATAAATTGCCAAAGAACTTAACCAATATCTGAGTTTTATACAAAGTGGATGGTTACAAAATAAGGATAAACTTCGTTAGTTTGTAGATAATGACAAAGAACGATCACACAAAGGACTAGAACAGCGGAAAACACAAATATCTGTTTGAATTTTCGTTCAATTTATATTAATGCTGTATTTTGCGGTTTAACAACCATGGACCCAGACTTATGCGTGTTAAGGGGCCAGACAGCATTTAGTCAATCAATTACTTCTATTCTGAGCCATTAACAGTTATATTTTGTTTAGCTGCGATGAAAATTGTAAAAGTTATTCCAACCCCCTCCTCCATTTTTTATTTTTGAAGACTCTTCAATAATTTCAGCGAGTGCTGCCATTATAGGGAATTAAAAAAATTCATTATCTTCCATGAAGTTTTGAAGTGATCAAATGATTTCCTGCCGAAATTTGGAACCTCTACGTTAAAATCAAAGAGAAAGAGTTTTAAAAAGGCTTCGAGTTTTTTTTAACACTTTAATAGCAATAATTAAACTGTAGAAAAACTATTGGCGGAAAAATGCTCTGAAATAATTTTCATGGCACACACTGAATAACAGGAGTAGAGGGAAAAAAAATTACAGAAAAACGTAGAAAAACAGTTTTTGAGAGTAACACAAATAGTTTCACTCTCACAAAAAGTCTAATTATTGAATAACAAAGAGATTAAAGCTTGCAGTTAATATATCTTCTAATTCTCAATGTTTTTTTAAGAGACAATACTATTTTGCGGTATCTATTATTTATAATTTAATAATGCTATTGTATATATTTACTTTAAATAATGATACACTCGCACATTTCTCAAACATATACTCTCTGGCAAGTGGTATACAAAAAAAAAAAAAAAAAGATTAAAAGTAACAATCATTCCAATTGTTAGAACACCTTTTTTAAAATTTGAATGAATAAATTAAACACACATTTATTTTTTTCTTCTTTAAAAAATTAGTTTAATTAATATTTTCTGCAGCTTCCAATAAAAATTTTGCTGAGGGGATATTTAATTATGCGAATAATTAGTATAGTAAAACGTAAATAATTAACATTAAAATTATTTTTAAAATATGTATTAAAAATTGAAAAATATCAGCTCAGCATGCCAAGAAAGATTTTAAATACACATAACAAAATATGGATAAAAGCATATGAGCAAAATAGATCAAACAGCATGCAAGTACCTGATGGAACGCCTTCCAGGTCTTGTTCGGTAGTTGTCGTGGTTACCTGAACAGTCGAGAACGATTGCGAAGATTCCCTGGCATCACCATTTTGCGACATAGAAGTAAATCGTCTCATATATTCTTCCATTTGTTGCTGAGCATTTGGTCCACTGAAAGATACAGAGTGAACTTCGGGTCTAATAACTACTTGCTGAGTAACTCGAACAACATTTCCTTCGTCGTCTATCTTTTCATATTCACAAATATCGTCGGTTGGTTCTGAATCTTTGAATTGCTTGATATATTCCTCAGACAGCGCAGCAGCACGGGGGCCTGTAAACGTTCTGGAATGTACCTCAGGCTCAGATAAGATTTGTTGTTGCACTGTTCGCACTAATAGAACATTGCCTTTATCGTCAATGGATCGTTCTTCTTGTACAACCTCTTCACCTAAGCCTGCTTTGTCACCTGCAGCGCGTTCCCTCAGGAATTCCTTCAGTTTTTCTTCCACATTTTCCGAGGAAGAAGACGAGGAAAACTGAGTTTTTGTTGTTATAACCTTCTTCACCTTTTTGATGACTTTAGGATTACCATATTCGTCAGTGGTGTGGATTTCTTCAATTTCAACATCTGGATCAGAATAGGTGGATTCGAATTTACTCTCTTTTTCTCTTCCATCTGTGATGGACTGATGAATTTTAGTCCTTATATCATCGGGTTCACCAGTATAGCTTATGGAGGTAACGGCTGATTGAACCTGAACTGTACTTGTTGAAGGAAGCTTGATCTCTGTGAAAGTTTTAGAACTCAAATTAAAATCATTATTCAGATTATCTTCAGATTCTAAGAAGTGCTTCATGTCATATTCTGTTTGAATGTTTCCTTCCGAATCAACTATGACTTTGCGCCCATCTTTGACGAGTATTTCTAAATCATCAACAGGTATATCTTCATATCTGAACGTGATTCTACCTTCGTGTTCTAACGTATCAGTACTCGAAATCATGGTGTTATCTTCAGAAGCTAATGCCCCCGTGAGGCTTGTAGACATTGCTGATTCACTTTCGAAATGAAATGCTGCGGCAGCAGAACTACTCTGCTCAAGAGAATCTGTACTCGATAGCATAATATCATATTTTGGGAGTTCCGAAACAATTATCTCAATTTTTTCATCTTTTGAAGAAGTAGTGATAGAACTACTTTCCAAAGTTGGGCGCACAACAGCACTGTCTGGTTTCTTTGCTTTTATGTGATCATCCGCTTTACTTGAATCACGAGATATTGCTGCCGCGAAACTACTTTCCATCGACAAAGAGGATTCATCAGGCAAAATATCCATGTCGTGTAGAGAATCATCTTCCATGTGCCTTTCTTCTAAAAGAGAATCTCGCATTTCATCAGGAATATCTCCTTGAAGAGAATCATCATCATCACACTTCCCTTCGTGTAAAGAATCAAGATATTCGTGTCTCGGGTCCTCTGCAAGAGAATCAGGCTTTAGAGAAATTTCATCACGTAAAGAATCTTGATCAATATCATCACTTTTTCCATTTGATTTAGTTAAATGTTCTTGGGACTGTTGCGAGATAAGCATGCAAGAGTCAGAAGTAAAAGTGCTAGAAGCATGTTCTGTTTTGAAATCAGACTTCCTAACAACTTCTGCAGCTTTATCACCATCTTTAGCCATTTCACCTTTAAACGTATCGGAAGATTTGGGGACTTGCTTCAACAAATATTGGAAAGGAAGTTCATTTTTGCTTTCGCTATCAACTTTCAAAATTATGTTATCAATATCGCCAAGATGATGATCGTAATCTTCGATAATACTTAAGTCTTCATCTTTGCAACCATCAGATTTATTTTCCTGACTAGTCTCTGAAGCCTGACTTTCATGACCTTCTTCAATCTCCGAAAGTTGGGTAATGCTTTCTTGCATTGCTGGGTCAATCTTTTCCACCTCAAGACATTCCCTCTCAAGTCTTTCAAACTCAGTTAAGGAACTCATGGACACATCATCGTGGTCAGTACCCTTGCCATTGGGAGGCTTATCATTCAGAGAATCCAATGACCCTATACTAGATTTTCTCCCCGATACAATTTCTGCTTCTAAATGTTCAAATTCTTGCAAGGAAGACACGGATAACTCATCTATCTCAACATTTTTAGAAAAATATTTTCTGCCAGCTAAAATATCGAATTCGGGTTCTTTCTTCGGCTTAAGAACAATTTTTACTTTATCCCCATTTTCAAGAGCATCTTCATCTTCTTCCTCATGGGTATAAAGATCTCCATAACAAGGAACATCTTCATCTTCTAACCCTGCATCTCTCTCATATCTCATTCCATAAGCATATGCTGGTTCCTTTTCTTCACTGTATGGGTCACTATCGATATCCATAGCTTCTTCTGCAACATCTAAAACATCTTTTTCGAACTGCATTCCATATGCAAATCCAGATCTAGAATCATCGGGACTAAGAGCTGGAGATGAAATTGGCTCACCTTCCTCAAACAATGAATCGTCTTTCTCCTTAAGTTCGTATTCCGACAATGCCAATCCGGCTACCTCTGCTTTCGCTAACAATCCCTTGTCGACGATTCCAGTATCGGAATACTCATCTACAGGTGGTTCCGGAGTCATGGGTCTTTCGATTATGTCATCAAATTGCTGTTCAGATTTAAAAATTTCGCCAATTTCATAATCAACTACATCATCTGAAACGCTACTATAACGGCTCTTTCTCATTTCATTGGAAGCTAATGATTCTTTAAACGGACTATCAGAATAAGAAGGATCAGCATAACCATATTGTTCAGTCGACCATTTATTTTGAGGATATTCATCACAGTAATCATATTCTTGATGATAATCTACTTCACCCGGACCATTTAAGATCTGTTCAGCTCGAGTTCCTTCAAAAGCTTCAAAAGATTCGATCGTCTCATCTGCTTGTTTAATAGGAGACGGTAAACTTGCCTGAGGTTCTTTCATATTACCATTCCCTGATACTGTCTTTTCTGTAACAGTTTTGGTGATTGTGGTCGTTATGATAGAGTCCCCGTATTTTTCTTCCCCCTCTCTCTTCGGGAGAGTCTCTAATATCGATGTCCCACTTCGATGGTCTACATCACTAGATTCTAGAGCTTCAATTTCTTCCCGTTTACTTATACCTTCAGATACATCTCCTTCAGTCATTTCTAACTGAGAATACTTTTCTACTGTACCCTCATCTTCGCCAGAAAATTCGTCTTGTAATACCGTGGTTCTCGTAGTAACTCGAGTTATAACTGTTGTTTTAGTAACAGTACCAGAATCGGAAGTAGTTGTTTCTGTAGAGACATTTTCTTGAGTGCGAGTCTCAGCATGGTCAGGGAAGCCAAATGCTTCCAATCTCAGTACAGGAGAGCCTATTTCTCTTTCAACTAAATCTTCTTCAGAAATTTCAGATGGAATATTCTGTAACATAGGTCGATGTCTCATTTCAGTATGTTTAGTAATATAAGTTGTTCTCGTTATACTACTCGATAAATCTTTAGATTCCTCAGAAGGAGGTATCTCTTGCTCACTAGTGTCACTCTGATCACCCCTAATCACTTCATATGGACTACGAGCTCGAATGGGCGCTGCCTGTTCTACTTTATCAATTAATTCGGCCCCAGCAAATGCTGTATTAATAAATGCACAAGGAACAAATCCACTAGTATAATTAGCATCTGATTCAAGTTCATGATCTATCACATCTTCTGTTAATACACTTGCCTCAAACGATTGCTGAGCATGCTCTAGAATGTTAGTAAAACACAGTTAGCGCCTTGTTAGGAATACAAAAAACATGCAATATAATCTTAAAAAGCTACATTCTGAATAAGCATTTAAAAAGGCAGCAAACATAAGCATTTATTTCAGGTGTGTTTTGAAATAGAACTCAACACAAAGCAATTATTTGTTTTCTGCTTTACTATGCAATGTTGTTGCATAGTAAAGCAGAAAACAAATAATTTAAATAATTACAGCCACTTAGTTTTAAACCTGTGCTTTAATATATATTAAATTACTTTAAATGAGACAAAACCCATTAAAAATAACGAAACTACTAAAATTAAAAATTATACCTTAATTTCCATATTTTTTTTAAGTAACAAAGACATTATTTGAAATCATATGAGGTACATGTTGTATGAGTTCTTTTCAGAGTAGAAAAATATAATCATGACAAAATAAAAATTATGCATGAAATGGAATGTGTTGAATAGCATGAAATTTTATGTAAATAACTATGACATATTTCTGCTAATAACAATTAATGTATGGAGAAAAATCTCCACAAAAAGCAATGATGAATTATTAAAAAGCATAAGCTCATATTAATGTTCCAACACTTTTTGATTAACTTCACACTTTGAAGCAACATGAGGACTGTAGGCAAACAGGCCCTGTGATTTTGAACCTTGGTTAAACAAGGATAACACCTGAGCTGACACACACTCTCTTAAATTCCACATCACACTATTGGAAGGACTTAGAGCCTTAACAGAGTTGCTCTGCTTGACTCTGCTACATAGCAGGTTTTTAATGGCATTAAGGTATGAGCCTATAACTCAATGGAAACAAAGCTAGCCATGAGCACACAACCATGACCACTAGACTACTGTGGCCATTCCTACTAACTACAAGCGAAGACTGATAATCACTTCCATTAACACAAATAGCATAAGAATACCAAAATGATGAGAAAAAATACAATGTTTGAATCATAAGATCATACATACTTATTGCTTCCAATATTTCCTCACAAATAAAATTGATTCAACTCAATGATCATAATAAATGGCAAAGTCTGTTTTTTTCAAATTCCATACCCATTTTAATGTATCATCTATAATTGTTTATTATCAATCAACATTATGAATAAACAACTTTTCAACACTTTTTTTTCTTGTCACTGGAATTTTGCAATTGTGAATCTAGTGTAATGTGCATTTATATGTAACTGAATCAAAACATTTTTTATCTGTATATTTGAAAACGTTAGGTACCATAATTTCTAAAATTTATAGGCAAGTTCTCTGTGGTATGCATATTTTTTTTGTTGTTGTCTCTGATTATATTATTGTAACAAAAGTACTTATAATTCTTTTATTTATAAATTTAAAACAATAACAAAAAGCATATACAATACAAATAAACATGCAATGAAGCGATGGAATCAGTTAGTTGGCAAAAGTGAGATAACAATCAAATGGTAATGATCAGACTCATTGATCAATGCATACAATAAGATTAAAAATCATGAATTACAATAGAATACAAAAAAGGCAAAAAAATACACATACATTTTAATTGACACACAAACACACACTTATTAAAAGAAATCACAGAAAGCTACACACAGCATTCTTTTAAACTGATTGTTTAGTTGAAAATTTTAAGCTTTAAATAGTTGTATACAAAAGTCAATCAATCTTTTCAAAATTATTTCTTCTTGGGGGAAAAAAAGCTCTTTTTTGAATGTAAAATATTCAATATCTGTAAATGTTAAGTATCTCATTCAGTTGAAAATTTTTTAAGATTATTTAAATGATGTGAATACATTTCCAGTTACAATACATTTAATAATTTTCTAGAATTCCCCTCTCTTTTTATGCTTAATTTTTTTAAAACCATTGGAAAGTAAAAGCCTACAAAAGCTACTTTCAACTATGAAATTTTATCTTTTTTTATATGCTAATTTTAATATTTTTTAAAGCTAACCTTCAGGATGCAAAATACAAACTAAGCATTGCTACTACTTAAATAATCCTTATTAATTGATTTACTGCTTGTTAAAATGCATTCCCAAATAATCAAAGGATGAAGTGTTCGAGTCAATAAATAAACACAGGCAATTTATAAAATAAGTTGCATCGCATTTCAAGAAATTACAAGTGACACCAGATAAAAAAAGAAGCAAATGCATAATTTTAGAACCACGAAACGTAAATGCTTTTCCAAGAGAGAAAAAAGTACTTTAAAAATAAATGTTTTGCATTCGCATGAAATTTAAATTTCTCAATACATTAAATTAAGAGTTATAAAAATTAAAATAAGAATATTCTGAAAAGCTGTTTGCTAATATTTCCACATATGTTTTGTTGTGCTTTTTTCCTTCAGCAAATAATATCAAATATTGAAGGAAAATTGTCAGTAGATAAAAGAATGTTATGATAAAAAAAAAAAACTGCTTTTGTAACAAAGTACATTTATTTTATGCCTAGAAAAGAAAATTTCCACACATTCCAGAAAATATTAAATAGTACCTTATATGTCATGATGAATAGTTCAAAATTTTGAGTGCAATCTTGTAAACGTATATACCTACACAAATATTTTATCATATATTGAAAAATTAAAATATGCACTTATAATTTTCTGCAAGCAATCTGAAAACAATCTTATCTACTAAAATGAATATTTAAAAAAAATTTCTTTAAAAACAACTTTAAAAAAACTACAAGTAAATATTTAATATCAAGATGAAAGTCACACAATGCAAGGAAAATATTAGAAACTTCTGATTAAATTTCTTACTAAAATATCTTCCACGTATAACAAAACACATTTCAACATTCATAATACCTGTAATTTTAGATGAATTAAAATAGAGCAACATACCTTTCACAATAACATCTGTCTTTCCTTCAGGCTGAATTTCCTGTTGCACTACATCTTGTGTAATTTGTTCAGGCTCAGAGACAGAAAACACTTCAGGGAAATTCTCAATGTCACCAGTAAGATCACCTGATGTCAAGTCACTCGAGCTTCTTAATGTAGTTCCATCGATTTTATCTTGAATTTCAACAACTTGCTCCAATTCTTTTGGAAGACTTCTTTCAGAAGTGGTAGTTTCAGATACAACTTTTGTTACTGTAATAATTTCTGTCATTTTTCCAGATAATTGTTCTGGTTCACTAAGTAAAGGTTTTTCACTTTCAATAATTTGTTTGTCTTGCAATGCATCTTTTAAGTCTTTGATTTCAGGTGCTGAAAATGACAAGAAAGAAAAAGAGAAACATAATTTAACAAAAATTAGGGGAAACTAAAATTTAAAGACAAAAGAGTAACATATAATTGCAATAGAGTATCAGTTGTACAGATTAAAATCACAATTAATTCTGGAATATTCATTTTTATATTACAGTTAAGTTTGGAAAACTTTATTTGCTGGCAATAAAGCATTTTTTATTAAGTAATATAAATTATTCAAAATTTTATTATATATATATCCGCATGTTATAAAAAGTAAAGAATTGTTTTAAATTGCATTAAAAAAATTCTGAAACAAAAAAGCAATTGTATCAGTTTTTAAAAAATCTACAAACACTTTGCCATTGTTTAACTCATTTTATCTAAAATATATATATATATTTAAAAAAAGGAGGATATGGGTTTTGATTAAATTAAAATGCTTACAAATATGTAGCTATCTATCTTATTAAGTACAACAGATACTCTAGTTCCAAATTAATATTTATAACATAGACAAAAAAAATATCTCAAAGCAAACAACATAGCAAAAAAAGAAAAAAAAAAGGAAATCTGCAAAGGAAAAATAACTTTTATGATGAAATTAAACAGCTATGGTGCAAAATATTCAAGTAAACATAACAAAGTAAAATAAATAAATAAATTATACAAAATATACACAGCCCAAGCATAATAGCATCATGAGGTTCATTTTAAAATGTGCAGTTTACTCCTTCATTCATTTAAGAAACCATCGAATTTTTCAAGGTATACACAAATTACAATGTAGATAAATTAGACAATGATAATTTTCAAAAGCACTTTACTTCAAGTACAATAATTTGCAGGTAAGGAAAGCTTCCATCTAATTAAAAAGTATCAGAAGTTAGGTAATATTTCGAATTTTGCAAATCATAAATAACATGCAAATAAACGAAAACTGGTAGAACCAAAACGCAAAACAAGCAGCGGGGCATTCATGACAGGAAAACTAAATACTGTTTTCAAAATTCCTGTACCTTCAGTTTTGAATGATTCAATAGGCTTCCCAGTTTTAATATCCACTTTGGCCAGACTTTCCTCTTCGACGAATGAAAGAGGAACTATTTCCCTATCAGGATCATAATAGCCTGCATCTTCACTATCACGGCTTCCAACTTCAACCTCTAATGAAGACTGTGGGTGCATGCGGCCATTTCTACCATTTGGTTCGTGATATTTCATATCAACAACAGTCTCAACAGTTTCTGATGGAGCCTCTTTTCTCGATGGACTAGTAACAGAATCAAAGGAAGAGCGCTGGGGAGACAAAAGCAAATTTTCAGACTCGATAACTTTCAGACATTCTGGAGATTTTTCCTTTATTTCTTTTGTAGGAATCTTTTCTTCGGTTTTAGATTCTTCGCAGGAAATGCGGTTGCATATCTCCTCTTCAGCTGTTGGCGAAACGTCCTCTTCAATGTCAGGTGCTTCATCTTCGGTTCGTACTTCAGAAAGCTCAATATCATTCCGAGACACGAAATCCAACAACTGCATCATCACATCTGTATCACACTGTTCGACTCTTGCCTTATCGTCAAAAGACTCAGCGGTTGGAGAGCTTCTTTTATGCTGCTCGTCATCTAACGTTGGCGGTCGATCTTCGAACAAGCCATTTTCAGCGCTATCTAAGAGCTCCCCTTCTCTAAGCAGTATTTCTCCACTCTGATCTATCCATTCTTCGGTTCTTTTATGAACCGGAGTAACATCACATGGAAGTTGAATAGATCCTTCATGGCTCTGTTGGGTAACCGAATCAAGAAACTTCTCTAATTTATGAGAAGTGTATCCTTTATCTTTCCCGTCGCTTGAGCTTTCGATGTGAATTTTCTTAGATGAGAATTTTTCAATCAATTTTTCTGATGGAACACTGTAAACTTCAGTCGAGTGCTCTGTGAATTGGGTTACTTCAACAGATTGCACTGTTTCTTTTGACGACTTTTCGCAAATAAGCGATTTCTTGTAAATCATTTCCTCCAAGCCTCCTTGTTCCTTTTTCTCGACCTCTTCATATTCAGCTTTTTCAACAGTTCCCGGACCGGTGGAAGAGGGTGAATGTTTCTCAAGTTGGAACTCACTGATGATTTTCTTCCGTTCCATCTCCTCGAAGCTTCCTTCCGATTCTACATGCTTACCTTCAAAGTCCATTTCTTTGTGAAAAGAACATGGTGTCCCTAAAGCCTCGTGGCCTGTTTTATCGACAGCTTCCTTGCTTACATCTTCAGAAACTTCTAGAACAGGTAAAAATTCTATTTCGACAGATTGATCTTTCAAAGAACTGAAACAAGAATCTGACCTCTCTTCGTTGCTGCCAACTGATCGTGCAAGACTTTCCTCAAATTGCAATCCCGCTTCTCTTTCAGCTTGAATTTTTGCTTTCAAAGCAACGATATCTTTATCGAAAATTTGATCAGAGTCTTGACTTACTGATTTACTTCCAAGTGTTTTATCCAAAATAAGCGTTATTTGGTCTGGGCGACTAACTGAAAGTTCGGAATGATCAGATTCCTTTGATTCTAAGTCAGTTAAAGCTCTTTCATCACTCATTTCAGAAACAAATCTATCATCTGTGGATAGCATTTCAGATGCAGTAATATAAGGATCTTCTTTTGAATCACCTTTACTTTGTTCAAGTAATTCCAAAGAAGAGCTTCTTCTATCAACGGAAATGATCGAACCTTCTTTCTCTTCATAAGGAATTTCAATTTCTTTATTGTCCTCTAATACAACGCTTCTACTGATTTTGCTTTCCTCAATTTTTTCCGAGAGCATTTTGCCATCACTTGTTATGATTTCAATGCTAGAGACAATTTCTTTTGCCTCCTTGATTTCTGATTCAATTTCTCGTAAATCTGTTGGTTTATCAGAATCTTTACTTCGTTCTGAAAACTCTTCCATAACTTGTGTTGTTACCGTCTTAGAATCGGTAATTACTTCTTCAGTCTGTTCCACAGAATCTTCCACTTTGTGTTTTGATTGTTCAACATCTGAAACGTCACATGAAATTTTCACAACTCCTATTCCTTTTATCTGCCCTTCTGATTTTTCAACCAATTCTGATTTTATTTCAGTAAAATCCTTAATTTCTTTTTCAACAGATTCTTCTACTTCTTTTATTTTTTCATCTGTTTGTTCAACTATTTCTGATTTCATTTCTTTTACTTCACTGGACAATTTTTCAATTGATTCTTCAACATCTTTTATATGTTTTTCAGATTGCTCCAGCAATTTCGATTTTGTTTCCATAAAATCACTAGTTGCTTTTTCAACTGACTGCTCAACATCTTTTATTTGCTTTTCTGATTGTTCAAGCAATTTTGATTTCATTTCTGTAAAATCACTAATTGCCTTATCAATAGACATCTCCACGTCCCTCATTTTTTCTTCAGTTTGATCCTCTATTTCCGATTTTTTTTCTATTATATCCCTGTTTTCTTTTTCAATTGATTCTTCGATATCCTTGATTTGCTTTTCCGATTGTTCAATCAATTTCGATTTCATTTCAGTAAAATCACTTATAGCTTTTTCAACTGACTTTTCTACATCTTTTACTTTTTCTTCCGATTGTCCAATTAATTTCGATTTTGCTTCAATAATACCACTAGTTTCTTTTTCAATCGATTCTTCAATGACTTTGATTTGCTTTTCTGATTGTTCAGTCAGTTTAGATTTCATTTCTGTAAAATCCCTAATTGCTTTTTCAACTGATTCCTCTACATCTCTTATTTTTTCTTCAGATTGTTCAATTATTTTCGACCTCGTTTCTACGAAATCACTAGCCGTTTTTTCAATTGATTCTTCAACATCTTTTATTTGTGTTTCAATCAATTTAGACTTCCTTTCTTCAAAATCACCAGCAGTTTTTTCAAATGATTCTTCGACATCTTTAAGCTGCTTTTCCGATGGTTCGACCAATTTCGCTCTTACTTCTGAAAATACATTTTCAGCTGATTCTTTAACATCTTTCATCTCATATTGCTCAACATTTTTCGATATCATTTTTGTAGGACTTTCCATCTGTTCAATACAAATTGTTTTTTCAATGATTTCTTGTATTTGATCAGACATAGTTGATGTGGTTGGTTCGTTTTCGCGTATCACAACATTTGATTCTGCATCTGCAACAGATAAAATTTTCTTAACGTTGTCCAAAGTTTCTTCGGTACAAATAAATATTTCACTTTTACCTAAACTAGGCTCCATCTTATCTTTCACTATACTTATATTATCTGGAGATTCTCTTTGCCATTTATTTTCCAATTTTTCAACTGTATCTTTCTTAAAAGCACCAACACTAGCTCTGGAAACTTCATAGGAACTTTCTGTGAAGGTTTTAAACGTTTTACTGATGAATTCTTCGTTGCTAGGCAATTTTTCCTTGTCCGAATCATCAATGACACCAGTTGGCGGCGCCACAACTTCTGTTTCTATCGTTGATATGATTTCAAGAGAATCTGAAGGCAACTCAGTTTTAAGCTCTGATTTATCAATTAGTTTTTCTTCAGGAATATGTGATTCTACTATCTCCCTAACTTCAGTTATAGTTCGAGTAATTATTTCTTCAACTTTGGTACTTTTTGTAGAAACTCCATCCCCAGGTTGGGGTATATTTTCGACGGAACAAATCTCGAGCATTTCGGAACCTGGCACAAAAGTTTTGACCACAACTTCAACTTTTGCATCTTTCGTCGAATCGAACACGGCTTCCAGGACCTCTTTATTTTCATGAAGGGGTAACGAAACCTGTTCATCAATACTGACAGTGCTCCTTCTCTTTTCAAAAACTTCTACAACTTCCATGTCTCTCTCCTTTTCTATATCAGAGACATCAGACACCGAATCGTGTCTGTAGTCTTCATATTCAGTTTCATCTCCAACAACGGTCCAAACTTCCTTTTTAATATCTTTGATTTCTGGTTTAGGACTTAGGCTCTCGGCAGATTTTTCGAAGAATTTCAAGCATTCTTTGAAACTCAGTTGTTCGTCTGGGCTTTCAGGTGGATAAATGTCATCGGCGGCTAAGGTTTCGATTTTGTCATCGATACCAAGGCTGCCTTTCAGTGTGTGAGTTGGTGTAGCGTTGGACGACGATGATTGGGACAATTTTTGAAAGAAATCTCGTTTTTCCGCAAAACTCAATTCGGGTGAATGAGGCAATTCCGTCAGTTCAGTTTCAGAAGTTAATGGGGCTGCAACTGGAAGGCAACCTAATTCATAAATCAGGTTGAAAACAAAGTGCATAGTCATAAATGATAGATAATTTCTACATAAACATCAAAGAAACTAACATAAAAGAAATAAAGCATTCCTTTCATGTATTCAGGAATAAAAAATAAGCGTGCTTTTGATATCTTTGACTAGTTACTTGACATTTATATATTTACTGCAAATATTTATGCAATTTTTTTTTATTGTCATATAAATGGATTTTTTGGATACAGAATGAAATGTAACATTTAATACAATACTTTCTAATAAGCTCACTAAAACTACTAATTTATTATTTCCGATATTTAATAAGATTTGAAAAACAAATTTTTTTAACACATTAATTATTTTAACAGAACAAAACATATTTGTAAAATATACAGTAACTTAGAACGAAATACTTATTTCGACTACTCAAAAGATTATAGTAACTTAAATTTAATGATATTGTTCATGTTATAAGCAAATTTACTTAATCATGCAAAATGAGTTAATAGCTATGATTGCAATGTGAGTTTAACAAAAAATGAAAAATGTAATAGTTTACAATAAAAGAAGTTGATTATTCACTACGCACAAAAAACATGAAAAATACCAGTATTTTATTCATGGAATTAATAATTAATCAAGGTTCAAAACAAAATAGTCATGGATAGTTTTAACAATTTCAAAGAATTTAAATCTATTTTAAATAAATTAATCTTAAGAAATACATTTAAAATACTGAAAAAAAAAACACAACTCATTTATCATTATTTAATATGTAATATAAACCACAGTACAGAAGGCTATCAAATGTTTTCGGCGAACGCAGTATAAGGATGCCTTATTTCTAAAAAAACATAAGATAATACATAATATTCAATTAAAAAAAGGCACCTAGAAATATGCAGCTACAATTTTTCTCAGAGTGTACCTATTAAAAACAGATGTTTTATTGATTCATAAATTCTAGAATTATGTAAATGAGATCACAATGTTGTTACACATATTTAGATGTAAGGATATCAGTCCTTTTTAGTAAGGAATAACATGAGAATCTTGCAGAATATAAATGCATCCTGCAAGATTCTCCAAACACATAACCATTTCAATGACTCTGACAAATGTCTAAAACAAGGAATGTTAGTACCAAATACCAGTAGAATCAGATTTGAATAAGATATCAAATATTTTAAAAGATCTTAACCATTTAGACCACACAGAAAGAAAAGAAAAAAAGATTATAATTTCAAAAAGGTATTTCTTAAACATACTTCTCACTTTTCAAATTTTCCAAAAATTACAAAATGTAGCATGGTCATATGCTACTGTTACTAATTAAAAATATATTTCCCTTTTCTATACAAGATCAATACGTTCCTTTGCAGTTCCTCACATCCTGTTATTTTTGCATTCGATTACTAAACTGCAATTGTATACCAAATGTCAGCTGTAAATGAAATTGGTGAAGTTGAGATGTAGGAAATTGATATTTGAGCCAATACTGATTTTTTTTTTTTTTTTGCATCTGAATGTAGTTAGATTTTTAGAATATTATGTTGATATGATGTTCTACATGTTTGTATCTTATGAATAATAAACACAATAAATCAAATGGGAAAAAAGATAATCTGATTTACAACTAAGTCAATCAGTCAGAATAAATTGAAGTAATAAGTCAAAGATAATTTAATCAAGTTATAAACACATAAATAATACTACTAATTAACAAAATCTGATATATTTCATAATACTAAGCATAGTGAAATCTATATATGATATTAACATTCATAACATACAAAATATCATAACCAGCATGTGTGAAATATATGTTTCTTGATGTGGGTAATACTAATTATTAGCAACTAGTTATGGTAAAAATAACTTTTTTTTTAATAATAAATCAATTGATGTTTTGAGTGGTAATTAATTAGAAGTAATTAATATTTATATCTAAAAATCGACAACATTTGGTAAATTATTCTCTGAAACAAAAACAAAAAATGACTAAAATAATCAAGCAGATTATTTTCTAGACTTTAATTCTTAAATTAATTCCATTTCAGAATTAAAATTCATCTTAAATTTCAAATTCACATTCTACTTAATTTGAATCTTTTTAGAAAAATATTTTTTTAATAACATAACTTCTATCAAATTTTTTTTAAAAGCTATTATTATAATACTTAAATAAAGTCACAGGCATACATAATAATATACAACATTTATATTGATAGTTAATATTAAATATATGTATATATAAGTTGTTTCCTTTATTTCATAAGTTATTCACTTTTTAAAAAAAATTTGACAATATATTTTTTTAGAAAATAGATGTAATACACTTTAGATAATACATACAGGTAGCCCTCCTACAGCACGGCATCTTACAAAACGGTTTCGATCTAATACGATAGGATAAATTGCGAAAACCTATGTACAACACTATATAACAGGATTTTTGTTCAACACATTTAAAAACTAAATAATCTTAAAATAATGAAAGGAAGAATAATGAACTATCATGGCTGTTACAGGACACATCCTGCAACGTTTGTTTTGTTGTGTTTGATACGACTCAGATATATTAAAACATATGTAAAAAAAAGTATTTAAAAAATATTTTTTATTCTATTATCAGAAAACGAAATCGAAAATGCAAACGAAACTCGAGTCAATAAATATATTTTTATTCTTGAAATATATTCGTTTTGGTCACATATCTGTGAAAGGGTGTGACAGTTGCTTTACGTGAAAATGTATAAAGTTATACAAATGGATAAAATACGAAGCGGTATCGTCGTATCGTATCATCTGTTGTAAAATGCGATTGCAGGTCGAATGCCCTTTTTTGTTTCTTTTTATCTCCATGGTCTGGAGACAAAAGTGTTAAGTAGCTGGTCGGTAGACTGCGTCGAGTCTCTATGTGTTAAAGAATGACTTTTTTTTAAAAAAAAAAAAATCTTTTAAGGCAAATTCTTGGAAAATTAAGTTTCAGCCCCAAGTCATGTCTGATAAAGATTTAAAAAAAAAAGGTTCAAAAGGAAATTTATTTCTTTAGAAGTAAAAATACAAATCTTAGAATGTCTTTTAAAAGAGGGAAAAAAAGCCATCCCACATTGAGAAAAGTCTTAATTTAAATGAAGTAACAGTTCCAACTATTAAGAAAAACGAAGAAGAAATCAGAAGTGCAGTAGCTGCAGGATCTTCGAAATTGTAAAATATGCAGCTCGGCCCCAAGGTGCCAATAACTGAGAGGTCGGAAAAGGTACCTAACATTTGGATTGATGATAGCTATTAAAAATGAATTCATTCGTTAAACAAAAAATACTTAAAATTTATAAACACCTTATTGTGGCAAGTAAAGGATGGCTCGATAAGTTCAAAAAGCGCTTTGCAATTATAGCATAAGAATTTAAGGAGTATATGAGCAGGTTAATCATGAAGCTAACAAGACGTATCCAGAAAAAAAATTAAAACATTATAGAAAAGCAAGATTACACAGCAGATTAAGTTTTCAATGCTGACGAAACTGGACTTCGATGGAAAAATGCCCAGCAGAAAATTTATATCGGGGGGAGGGGGGTGGTAATTGCAGCATGATTTAAGGTGTCTAAAGGTCATTTTACACTGCTTTTGTGCAGTAATACGTTGGGGTACTTTATGACAAAACCCATGCTAGTTTATAGAACCCCGTGAACTTAAAAAACGTAAATAAAACCCCTTACTAGAATATTGGAAAACAAATCCAAGAGCTTAGGTAGTAGGAAATTTATTTAAAGATTTGTTTTTAAATTGCTTTGTGCCGAACGTTGAAAATTAATTTAAGCAGAAAAATTTGAACTTCAATGCGCTATTACTATTAGATAAGGCTCCATGTGACGTACAAGATTTGAGTCATTCCAACATCAAAATAATGTTCCTACCACCTAACATTACATTTACCATTGGATCAAGGTATTATTTGTATCTTTAAAACTTAATAAATAAAATAAAAAAACATTACGGTGAATTTTAGATGCAACCGATTACAAATCAATCATTGTAATGGAAGTTTGGAAGCAATTTTCAATTAAGGACTACATCGACGTCATATCTTAACCACTGAAGGAACAAAACACATCAATGTTTAATGCATGTTGGAAGATATGGTTGAAACGTGCTTAAACAGTCAAAAAATGAAATTGGTTGCATATTGAAACTTGCTAAATGAATCGGAGGTAAAGATTTTGTGGATAAGGCTGTTGAGGACATTCAAGATTAGTGAAAGAAGTTGAATAAGCGGATTTGATTGAAATATCATCCGAAGTTGTAAATCAAGTCGATTCTGAGGACAATAACGCTTATTAAAATTGTAAAGTTAAAATTAATCAACTCTAAAAAATTACAAGGCTTACGCTTAGCTAAAAATCTCGAATAATTTATCTTGGAGACACTTCCGCTGAAAGAAGCTGAAAATTCAAAAGGGAGCCACAAAATTGTATGCGTGTTTATTGCTAAACAATGAAACCTAAAAAACAGCAAACAAACCAAAATTACAGATTTTTTTTTAAAAGGAGGATAGAAGATACAAAAAAAAATCTAAATGATGAAAACAGCCTTGAAAGTAAAAATAATATCGTTCAACCTAAATAACGTTTTCGTTTGAATATACTGAACAGTGATGGAGAAGAAATTTATTAAATTAAGATCGCATTAAATGAAAATAAAGTTTCAAAAACAATTTTCAAAAAAAAAAATGTTTGTTTTGGAATGTAATCCCCCATTCCCTTTTTGTTCTGACTTCGGATCTCATAAAACACATTTTTAGAAAACCAATTCACCGTGTTATAGAAGAGTTTCCTATATCTTGAGTTAAAGAAATAAAAATTATTTTAGCCTTTCCAATATTTCTAAACTGCAAGAGAATCATATGCTATTTTTAAAACTATAAAATAATATATATATATATATATATATATTCTAAAAATGTATACGAGTATTTTCTCCAGTCAGTCTTTATTCTAATAACAGGTCAATTGAAAAGTTCCCGGCCTGACACATAGATGGCGCTACTAGAATTAAATCCATATATTTTTAGTTAGCCCTAACCATCAAAAGATGCGTGTATAAATTTGACAGCTGTCGGATCATTAGTTTGTGAATTATAGCATTTTGAGTGAAGCAACTTTTGTTATTGTGAAAAAAATGGATAAAAAGGAATTTCGCGTGTTGATAAAATATTGCTTTTTGAAGGGAAAAAATACAGTTGAAGCAAAAACTTGGCTTGATGCCGAGTTTCCGGACACTGCCCCAGGAAAATCAACCATCAAGGATTGGTATGCTAAGTTTAGACGTGGTGAAATGAGCACCGAAGACAGTGAACGCAATGGACGCCCAAAAGAGGTTGTTACCAACGAAAACATTAAAAAAAATCCCCAAAATGATTTTGAATGACCGTAAATTGAAATTGAATGAAATAGCAGACACTCTAAAGATATCAATTGAACGTGTACATCATATCATCATCGTTCACGAATATTTGGGTATGGGAAAGCTCTGTGCAAAGTGGGTGCCGCGAGAGCTCACTTATAACCAAAAACAACGACGAGTTGATTATTCGGAGCAGTGTTTGAAGATGATCAAGCGTAATAAACCCCAGTTTTTGCGTCGATATGTGACAATGGATGAAACATGGCTCCATTCTTTCACTCCGAAGTCCAATCGACAGTCATCCGAGTGGACTGCACACGATGAACCCGCTCCAAAGCGTGGGAAAACGCAACAGTCGGCTGGCAAGGTTATGGCGCCTGTATTTTGGGATGCGCATGGAATAATTTTCATTGACTACTTTGAAAAAGGAAGGACCATCAACAGCGACAGTTACATAGCGTTATTGGACCGTTTGAAGGACGAAATCGCCGAAAAACGGCCGCATTTGAAGAAGTGATAGTGATAGTGATAGTGAAGTTTATTGGAGCAAGAGCCAGATGTGGCCATACTGCGCCAAACAAGGTGATCTAGACGTTACACTATGAAAATAGATTAGTCGACAAAAAGTGTCAAGAGAGAAGGTAAAGTTTATTGGCGCAAGAGCCAGATATAGCTATGTTGCGCCAAAAATGATTTAACTGTGGTCTAGACGTGAAAGAAACTGAAGAAAACCGCATTTGAAGAAAAAGAAAGTGCTGCTTCTCCAATTCATTGCACCGTGTCACAAGTCAGTGAAAACGATGGCAAAAATCCATGAATTGGGCTTCGAATTGCTTCCTCATCCACCGTATTCTGGCCCCCAGCGACTATTTCCTGTTCTCAGATCTCAAAAGAATGCTCGCTGGGAAGAAATTTTCGTCGAATGAAGAGGTGATCGCCGAAACTGAGGCCTATTTTGAAGCAAAGGACAAATCGTACTACAAAAATGGTATCGAAAAGTTGGAGGGTCGCTATAATCAGTGTATCACCCTTGAAGGGAATTATGTTGAATAAAAAAAAACTAATTTTGCCAAAGAAATGTGTTTTACTATGGTAGGCCGGGGACTTTTCAATTGACCTGTTATAAGAGAAATATTGAATATATAGATAACACTAAATTTTTCAGTTACTATATACTTAAAGAAGCTTTTAAAACATGTTTTTTTTTAAAAAAACTATAATAATTAATTTTTACCTCTTTAAAAATCGAAATTATAATAAATTAAACAATAACTGTTTACATCTGTTATAAAAATGTAAAAACTTCTTCAAAGTCAACAGCTTGAATATATATATATATATATATATATATATATAGAGAGAGAGAGAGAATAGTTTATAATTACATCTACAACAAATAGAAAAGCTTCCATAAAAATACAGTTTTTTTCTTTCAAAAATTAAATACAAAAAAAATTTAATTCTTTTTTTTACTTTAAAAATATACAGAATCAATATTTTTCCTGATTATATCAAAAAAAGATTTTATTAAAAATATTTGTAAATGTCACAAAAAAAAAAGATGCATTATTAATTTCGATTTCTGATGTAAAATGTTAAGATATCTTAAGGACAGAAATATTTCCTCTTTTCTTTTCGAATTCGACGATTGATCAACAAATATAAATAATGATTTGAATTCAACAATTTTTTATTTAATTTTCTCATATAAAACAGCATAAAAAGTTCACAATCTCATAAAGTAAAATACGAAATAAACGAGCAAAAGTTAAACTAATTCTACCAAATAACATAGTTAAAAATATACAAACATTTTTTTAAAGACATTCTGATTAGAAAAAAGTATTCATCAAACAAAACTATACTTTAAAAAATAAATAAATAAAACTTACCTTCTTCAATAGACTGAACTTCAGGAGTTTGCACTGCCATAACAGTCGTCGTCTCTGTCACCTGAGTTGTTTGTATTACCCGAGGAATGTCTTCAGAAAATATAATACAAAAACATACAGCAAAAACAATAACAAAAATTTATATCGCTACAACTAAAATCATTTTTTAAATTTAATTTACATGTATGACCACTCATTAGGTTTGACATGGAATATAAAATAAGCTTTCAACAATTACATAAAAATATACATTGAAACCATTTCCTATTTTAATAGATTTTTGGAAAAGAGAGAACAGTGTATTTCCAAAATGAAGTAGAAACATTTGTGTAAGAGGTAAGAGGAAATTCAGTTGAAAAGTATAAAATGTAGAAAAGAAATAGTTTGCATTATATAAATATCAATATCAAAATGCATATATTTCCAATTAATTTAATAGAAAAATTTCAGGGCTTGAAATTTGAATACCTAAACATGATTTTACAGAAATTGTGTGAATTAAATTTAAAAAAAAAAATTGCTGTGATTTAAAAATTTTAACTACCTCAGTTTAACTTAACCATCTAACAAAATATATTTACTGACACTTTTCATAGTATAATACTTTTTATTTCAAAATGTATTTTGAGAATTTTTTGAGCACATTTAATATACATATATATAAAATTTGAGAGAGTACGAATTATTATACATTATAATGCAATTTAAATCTTCTTTTTTTCATTCATGTTAACCATACTTTTAGTCGATCATCAGCTAATACATAAAAACTTGCTATCCATGATCAAAAATAAAAAAAAATATAATATTATTAAACTATTGAACAAAAATTTACGACAGCATTTTACTTAATTGATATACTTTACACTGCATGACATTAAAAAAGAAATGTAATTTTCCCAGAAAAGAAATAAATTCTTAGAAAGTATTTTTAAAAATAGTAAGAGACTCAAACCTAATTTTAAATATCTGAAAAAGAATATTAAAGAATACTATCGCATTGCATGCAACCTCAAAATATAATTTTGCAGGGAAAAATCTCTTCTATACATTTAAAGGAAAGATCAAGAAAGTAATAAATCATTGGATTCCTATGAGTGCTAGCTTTTCTTTCCAGAATTAAGTACTCATTCTAATATAAATGATAAATTCAGTTTGGAACTAAACATGAAATCTAAATTACATCTACATTAAAATACACTACTCTACAACTAATTTTTTATAGAACACATTAGTTTCTTACCTTCAGAAGCAGTGTCTGGAATACTACTTTGATCAGATTTAGAAGCAAGAATGCTTTGTTCTGAAATAAGTTTATTGGATGTCCTTGTTTCGAGTACAGAAGGCAATGTTACAGTCTGAGTAGTTTCCTTAAAAGCTATTAACTGTTCAGAAGCTGAAAATCCATAATCAGCTTTTTGTGGGACAATGATATCTTCTTTGACTGATGCAGTTGTACTAATAGGGGATTTCACATCCTTAGGAGAATAAGAGGAATTATCTTCATTAGGCCTATCTGAAAAGATTTGTTGGGCATAAATGCTGTCAATTTCAGCAGTTGGTGACATAAATGTTTGTAAGGCTGTTTTACAAATTAATTGTTGTTCTACTTCCTCAAAAAACTTAGTTGGTTGCTCCTGAGACTTGGAAATAACAGACTTCATTTTTTCTTCTTTCACTATTCCTTTTGGCTTATCAAATCCATCCTTCCCTGTATACCCACTGATTTCTCTTTTTACACATAATTCTTCAATTACAGTCACACCACCAGAATCCAAAACAGATTCACCTTCAATAATTTTAGAGGCTTTCTGAGTTTGTTCAATGGAAGGTTCTAGAATCTCTTGTGCATAAATGGTATTTGTTTCAGACATTTCATATTCAGCAGTATCCTTCAAAATTTGCTTCTCAATTTCATCTAATTTGTCTTGCAGATTTTCAGAATCTTTTGAAAGTTCCTCTACTTTTGAGGAAGACACAGTTACAATATAGCTGGTCTTCTTTACTTCAGTCTCAGTTTTGAATTGAGTCTTATCCTCAATATCTTCTTTAGAAGAAGCATCTGAATAATCTGCAATGTTACAGTAAGTGTAGCTTTGACTAGTTTCTTTAAGATCTACACCAGAATCAGTGCTACTTTCTAAGGCACTTTCTTCAGATAATAGTTGATCATGTAATGTAGAAAGAGTTTCAGAGCCAACTCTATGTTTCCTTAGTTTCTTCCTATCAGCATCTTTTTTCATTGTTTTACGAGAGCTTACTATTGAAAATGGAGGTTCTGTAGCAAAAACATTTCTAAATGATTCAATAACCAAAATTTTATTGAGTGCATTGTTATCCTCATCGGTTATAGAACTGTCCCTAGTTCCATGATCACGAGTTAAACTAGGCAAATCATCTGTTTCAGTAAGATTGCCTGTGTCATCAGACATATGTTCTTGAAGAAAATCCTTTACTGAAGACTTTTGAGATTCTTGATGAGAATGCATTAATTCAAGGACAGCATCAGGTTCAACATTATCAGAACTTGGAGTTCCTAATGTTTTACTTAAATCATCTAGTGAATCAGATTTTAGACTACTCTCAGTAGGACAAAAAGATAAATTAGAATCCTGGAGGGAAAAGGGCCCATCAATTGGACTAGTGTGAGCTGACAGCATTTCAACATGGATGGTTTGGGTGGAACAATGTTCTTTCATCATATTAGCAGAGCTGGACTGAAAAGAAAGACTGGACGGTGACTGGATATCAGGTAAAAATGGACTACTTGCAGTATCTGCAGTAACTGGGGATTCAGTGCCTATGCCTGTATCAAGCATAACATCTGAAAATGGACTAGTTGATTTTTCAACTTTAATTAAATTTTCCTCCGGTGATTTTTCAATAGCAACGTTAGATTTTGTGGATATATCTAAAATAACAGATTCTTTTTCATCTATGCTAAATTTTGATGGACTTGAAACAGATGATGAAAATTGACTGCCTGCAGAGATTTTTGTTACTGGAACACCATGCTCATTAATTTGAGCATCTAAGGCTGTAACAGATTCTTTAACTTGTCTGATACCAAATGTAGTATTGGGAGACATTTCAGTACTTTTACTGCAGTAATTATCAGGTTGTGGTTTGGGTTCTTGCATTGAGGGAGCATCATAAGTTTGGACAAGATAGTCATTTGCTTCTTTTTCAATACCAGAAGGTCCTGCAGTGAAAACTGCAATAGGGCTTAAGCCACGGTCTATTTTAGATGGTGTTTTTGGTTCAAATTTGTGCACATCATGAATAGGGCTCAATCTTTTCCTCGTTCTAAAACCTTTTCGGGTTGAAATGAGCTGATTTGGTTTTATGTTTTCCAGTTTTTCAGAACAAGGACTTGTGCAAGTTTCTTTGGTTTCTATTTCAGAGACCTCTTTTACTGGAGAAAGTGGTAGCTCTTGAAGAGGTAAAATCTTTTCTGAAGACAACTGCACACTTGCAGGTAATTTTGGACTGAACATTATTTTCCCTTCAAATACTGACTTTGTAGGTGAAACTTTTTTTGAGCACAGGTCCTTAAACTTTGTTGGTGATAGAGTCTCATCATCAAGATCTTCATCAGGTTCTGAAATTTGTTCACGAAATAATGGTGAACAAAAAAAAGTCAAGTATTGACTTCTTTTAAGCCACCACTTACTGCAACTTTGCCATTTAATTTAAATAAGCATAATATAAAAAAAAAAATTAAAATGAACAAAAATGACTAATGCAACTGAAGTGGATCTAGCACTATAGTAAAGGAGTACTGGGTTGGGAATAAATTATATAAGTACTACTTTACTAGTGAATGCCTGATAGAATATTATCATGCTTTTTTGATAGAATGGCTAAAAATAAAATTTCAGGCAAAAGCTAATGATATCTAGACCTTTAAAAAATATCAATGATGCACATTTTCAAAACTTCAAACCAATTCAGCTCCTCTTAATGAAACTTGGTTTTAAATTTTACAAGAAATATTTATTTGTAACATTGCTCTTGACTTAGCAATCAAAATTTATCTATTAAAACACATAAATATCATCAAAAATTCTAAATAATCCTAATAATCAACAAATTTTACATCATACAACTTAACTAATTTCTTAAAACTATATATTAATATATGTATTCATTACATTAAAATATAATTAACATAGGCATAAACTTTTAAATGCAAAAAGCAAGCACTCATAGAAAAAGAATAAATGAATATTTTATAAATATATAAAAAAAATTAAGATTTTTAAATCAAAATTAAAGGATGAACATTTAACAAAAATCTCGTTGAGTTTCATAATAAAAGCTTCTTCCCCATCCCCTCCTTCCCAAAAAAAAGCATCAAAAAAGATTTTCATAAGTACTACAGCATTATACCCTACCAGATCATTAAATTAAGATATTTTCTTTTAGAAAAAAAATTAAGTTGCATTAAAACAAGAAACTTTTTTAAAGAACTAAAAGACATGAAACAATATATTGACCAAGACAATATATCATTAGATAAGACCAATTATTTCAATAATGCACTATTGTAAAAAAAAAAAAAATAATCCTCTTGGACTACAGATATTTTTAAAGCTGTCCTAGTGTTCAACAATAGGCTCGCAGTTTTTAACAATATGGAAAATATCCTTTTTGCACGTTTGCTTTGTATCAAATCTTTCAAAGTTGAATATCATAAAATATTATTATTCAAAATATTTTGAATTACTTCAACATAGTTTTAAATTTCATACATAAATTTTAACTTATTACAACTCATTAAAGTCTAAATTTATTGTTATCTCTTAAAATCTGTAATATTCATATTTCAAACTTAAGAAATAATAAGCAGGACTTTGAGCTTATAACACATGTACAATTTTCCAGATCATATGGAATTTTTTACACTTTATTTTTTTCTTGGTACTGATATTTTACACATTCCAAAGGTTAAACTGTACTTTATGATATCGGGGTTTCTTGAGTATCCATTTTCTTAAGTGAATTTTTAAGTAATGAAATTTGAAAACCCTTCTATTGATGTGAAGGGGATAAAGATGCAGATTTTTCATAATCTTTCCTATATCATATTATTTTTTAATCTTTTATTTACTAAATTAAAAGTTTTTTTTTTTTTTTTTTTAAGTTTTAATATGCAAAGAATGCATCCTTAATTGTGGAATGTTTAATAGTCCTTCAAAATATACTCAAGTAACATATGAAAGAATCGATTATACTTAAAAAATTAAGCATCTATTTCCAGAATATTTTTCCCACTTTTCTCAGCATTATAAAAGAAGTAATGTGCTGAAAGTTTCTTGCCTTGAAAAATACATATTGAATAATAATTAATTGATGTTTTGTTTACAAATTTTTTAAATTTAACTGAACATAATTGAATTTGAAAAAACACAGGAATTAAAAACTTCCATTCATAATATTAAACAGTTATAATACATAGCATTATATTCTTATTTTGATCCCTTTGTGAAGTGGTACAAATGCATAGAGATCCATATTAGTGTCAATGCATATTGTTACTACAAAAAAAAATTCAAATAAATTTACAATAATGCATAAATTTTTTTTGAATCTTGCGGAAAGATTAAAAAATATTTTTAAAGAAATATATAGAATTTAAATTTTAAAATTAATAACGCTAGAAATTTTTTTAAGCGAAATTTATTTAAATGTAAATGCTACAATTTTTAAAAAATTTTCAAGTGAAAAAATTGACATTTTTTCACTATGCAAAACCGCTGTATACCATACATAGATTGAAAGTAATGAAATAAATTAAATTTGATAGTTAAAAATTAATTTAAATTTGATAATTTAACTATGTACATTACATATTTTTAATACATTACATTTCTTAAAACTCTACTCGTGTTATAATAATAATCTTACTTTCTAATTAATGTTATTTCTCCTTAAATTTTGAGAATTTCGCAATTTAGAGGTATTAAATGACCATCTGATTTTTTTTAAAACTGATACAATTACATAATACCACAATAATATAAATATCTCAATTTAAAGGCCCTTTAATAAAAGAAAAATTTGCAAAGCAGGAAAAATGAAATTCAACTATATCCAGGATTTCTTGCATATTAAATATACATGTATGATTGGTGTAAAGATATCCAAAAGATCATTCTGTTCCCTTTCAAAATAATGCAATTACATTTATTTAATAAATTTTCATTTGCCACACATGGATTAGAATACTTTATTGTCTATTAATGTCACACTGTAAGCAACATGAATCTTTAAGCAACAGATTGTAATTTAGAGCCATTATCAAGCAATGTGGATGATACCAAAATCACACCATGCCAACTTCCAAATAAGTATGGAATGCATAATATTCAAACATATACTTCTTTTTTCTTGGGATAGACATTGAATTGTAGAGACATTGGATTTTTTAATTTTCAAACATATGCTTTTGTTTTCTAGAAATGCTGCACTGCAAAATATTTTTGTTTTTCACTTCTCTAAATACAAAGGACACCTAATAGAGATTCAAATCACACAACTGCGCTAAAACTTTCAATTATTTTGTTACAAATTTTTTTAAAAATAAAACAGAAAATTTGAAACTATATTTATTAAAAAATTATATATATAATTCTAGATAATGCTAATTGATATATAAAGATAGAGACATATAGAGATATAAACGCAATTAGCATTATTTTTCATATAACAAATTTGAATGTAGCATTTTTCCTCATTTACAGATGACAGAAGAAGGGGTCAGCACTAGAAATCTTTTTAATTAATGTTCCTTATATTTTATGAATAAGTGAGCTGTAAGTACAGGATAATGTTCAATCTGAATTAAGATTATAATTAAATCAAAATGAAATTTTTTAAGAATAAACTTTTTTATGGTGTTTGAGCAGTGAAACAGAAATTTATACTGAAATCTTTTAAAACGATATTTATCACCACACATTTCACAGTCATTTATATATCAATATTTATCAACGATATTTATCAACACACATATTTAAGAGTTAAAATTTGAAATTTCTGACTGAATTTTAATTAATGTTTTTTTAGCTATTAATTGCTTTTATTGGCAGTAACTGTATAATATTTTACTGATCTTGAATGACAAATATTTATTTATAAGGGTAAAGAATGGAGATAAAGAAGCTTTAGAAAAATATTTCAGTATTGCTGCAATGGAATTCAATTTTTTTTCAGAAGATTTTATTGTCAATTTCATTGTGTGTATGTGTGCGAGTGTGTATTATATATATATAATGCACTTCATACAGTATTGTTTTAAGTGTATAGCAAAAAATTCTAAGGGTATCAAAAATCAGATGGCCACAAGGAAAAGTCTATTGTTGCTATATTTATAGATAAAAAATTGCAAAGTCGGTACTCTGAAAGAAGCATAATTTGCAACCAACAATTTAAAAGAGAATATTATAATTCTTTTCCTCCTAAAATTATTGATCAAAACTATAATGCTTATTTTTACTCAAAAGCATGCTTGGATATACAATATTTTCAAAATATAATCATGTCCCTAGACCTTTCAAACATGTTTTTTCAAAGTATCAAATACTGAATATAAAATTGCACACGATATTAGATGGGGGAGAAAAGGCTTTTTTTTCTTTCTATGTGGGAGCAAAAATTCACAAAATAATGCACAATGCTTCACACCACATTTTGCAAACAATCGCTCTCAACAATGTATACATACACACTATGTAATACATCTATGGATAGCAGGTTAAAAAATTCCAAAATGGGGAGTAAATTATTTGGGAATAGAAATATGTAATTCTATAGCAAATACAGTTCATGCAAGCTGCTAACATGATTTTTCATGTAGCACTTCATGACACAGAATGTAATACTAAGGAATTAATATAAAAGTGCAATGATGGAAAAAGAAGCCATTAAAAGAAAACTAATGTAAAGGTATCTTTCATTAGCAAACCCATTTAATTTCCCTGTAATCTTATATTGTAATATATATAAATATAGATAAAAGTTTAAAAACAGAGTAAATTATTAGAATAGAGCAGGAGCTTGATTTTAAATTCAAGTTTGAAGCAGAAGTGCAATACATATTTAAGAAAACTTCCAATGTGACATCATGCAACTTATAAAAATGTAAGGAAAATGGATAAATTAAAGCGCTACAGCAGCTAAAAGAAACTGTAAGAAGGAATTAAATGGAAAAAGAATGCAAATGAAAAATAATTTTTATAAAAATAAAAATGAGCTGAAGGATTGCATAACATGCCACTATTTCATTTAACAAATCACACAAACATGTTTTTTTTTTTTTGTTTTTTTAAAATATTAAATTGAAAGAAGTTTTTTTTTAAATAAATTCTTATGAAAGACACATGAGAAAAAAATCTCATAAAGTAAAATTGTTTGTAAGATTGTCATAGAATATATAACTAATTATCAAATGTATATTTAAAATTATTCATTAATGATAAACATTTAAATTTACAAATACAAAAAATATAAATTTAAAACTTAAAAAAACACTTAAATGTACACATCAATTAAAACCTACACACATAACTAGATATAGCTGTAATGAGCTTTTCATTTACACTGACATTAGCATATTATGGACATCAGAATTTAATAAAAATTTTAAAGAAGTAACATTAATTTTTATATCTAAAAATGCATAAGATCTGAATTTATGAATTCAATTTAATACAATTACACATTTTTTTTTACCTATTCCTTCAGAAAAAATTAAAATGTTCTAATGTACACACATTTACATTTAAATAATATATTTTCCCCTCTTAAAACTTTTAGTCTATTTTTGTGGTTTTTAAACAAGTATCTTTACAATATGTACACATATTGCATCATCATATAATAAAAAAAAAAATTAAGGTTTCACATATTTTCTCTCCCTACATAAATATGGGCATTACAGAAAAGATTTAAAAAAAAAAAAAAAAAAAAAATTGTAAATTTAATCTGACATATTCTTAAATGAAACTAACAAATGTTTTCCCTTTAAAATATACTTTATGAATACCATTCATTGAAAATTGAAATACAATGGAAGTATGCAAATAAGTTTTCATTTTACAGATACTATTTTATTCTTTCTTTGGGAGTATAATATTTTAGAGAAAATTAATTATGCATTAATTAAAAGATATATGTAGAAAAACAATAATGTACATTTTACTTTAAAATTCAATCCATTTTGAAACATGCAAATTTTAGAAATGCTAAAATATCCACAACATTTTTAAAGAAATAATAAAATGGATCAAACATTTTCTTGCTCTTACAAATTTTACATTCTTGCACAGTAAAAATGATTACATTTAGGACATATTATTTTATTTGCTTTCACATGATTTTGCAGAAAATCTTATGTAGAAAATAAATTCTTTTAAAAATAAAAGATATTAAATTTTTGCTCAAGTAACTGATCATAGGTGTACACAAAAGAATTAATCAAATGACCCTATAATTCTCTCCAGTTCTTTTTCAGAATACAACTGAATTGTTTCTCATATATGAAATATTGAATTCTTAATATTTTTTTTAAAAAAAAACTTGATTTTTAAACTTTTTTGCCTACAGCAAAATAGACATAGATAATTAAAATGTAAATATATTTTCAAGCCTAAATTACTTTTAATAATTTTTTATCAAAACTTTTGATAATCTTGATGGGATATTTATTAAAAATTTACCTTTTTCCTCAAGGGCTTCAACAGTTTCATCAATATCTGCTGCTAAAGCAACTGCATCTGAAACAGTAGCAGTAGTGGGTTCTGACTTTTCATCTTCTGGAAGGCTGGATATGGACACCTGACTGGTATCCAGCTCTAAAGAAGGCCAAGTTTCAGATTCAGTCAGTCTGGCAGGAATTTCTTGTCGGCCTAAATTACATTAAATTATTTATTGCATACTCGAAAACTAAAATTTGTGAGAAAGGAAAACATCACAAAATCAGATAAAACTTCTATATCTGAAAAATATGTTATTTAAAATATATATATGCTAATAATATGTATTTTAAATAACAATATAATATTGTAAATATATTATGAACTAGTTATTTTCAGTGATAATACATTTCTAATAAAAAAGTGGAGAAAGAAAACCAAAAGTAGAAACCAAAATAAAGGAATACATGTTCCGCAGATTCAAACAAGCCAGCATACACGATTTTAAAAATAAAATAGAATGCTTATATTTAGTGCAAAAATT
>BMAW01128680.1:173943-340770 GCA_019974015.1 Nephila pilipes | reverse complement strand
TTTAAAAATAAAATAGAATGCTTATATTTAGTGCAAAAATTTTGCTACATTCTTATTTTTTAGAAACATAATATAAAACGAAAATTTATATATGAACAGTAAAATGTTCTAAATGTATCAAGTACATCTAACTATTTGCAATAAGTGCTTCAAATATTTCTTTAGTCAAAATCTTGAAATACTACATATCTACATTCAATTCTGGAATAAACATAAGAGTTTTATTCAGAATCAGAAGAAAAAAAAAATGTTTTTCAACAGAAACTTAATTTTATGTATAATAGTAGAAATATATGCAAACATTTTCTCTTTGCAAAATATTTCTGTCACCAGGTAAATTGTTACTTAACAATTTTGAAATATTTTTGTCATACTTCATATATCACAACAAAAGTATCTATATTTTAAAGTATCAACAAATAAAATGCATATGAAAATTAACTAATAATATTTATAAATAGCATTGCAATATTTCTGAAGCATTGAAATAATATGAATCATCACTTGAGTTTAATATATATTGAAAATAAATGAAGGACGTTTTAATAATGTACATACATAAACATAAGATACATAAACAAAAACATAAAATAACAAATTAGATATTAGCTTACCAGAAGTATCAACAAGTTTTTGTTCAACTTCAGCTGAACCTTTAAGAATATCATCTTTAAATTTATCTTGTAATGCCGATTGAGATAAAAGAATTTCTTTTACCTTGTCAACATTATCAAATTCTATGAAAAAGAATGACAAAAATTATGATTAATTTCAAACACATGGAAAAAATGGGGTTTTTTTTTAATGGAGCTGATTATTTAAGATAACATTTTGTTTATTATTTAGAAAAATGAATTTGTACATTTCCATTTACTTCAAGAGAATATAAATATAGAAAAAAAAAAAAAAGCAGTATTTAATAATAAAAAAAAGGTATATTGTACAAGTATAAGCATATAATTAAAATTATTTAAATAATTACAAAAAAATCTTCATAATTTAGCAACAAATATATTTTATCTTACTTCATTGAAACATAATTCACATACATAATATATTATTCAATGTTTCATTAAAACATCAAAAAAATGTAAGCTAATAATAATTATTAAACTTTTAAATATTATAAATTGCTTTCTATTTATTGTTTTTACATAATTAATATAATAAACATGACATACTTATAAACATTGACTCAATAAAAACATGACTGAACTGTTGGAAATATTAAAAAAATAATAACATGATCAAATAACAGTAACACGACTAATGACACTAAAATACAGAAAGTAACCAGAGCTATTGAGTATGCTATTGAAATAGGGGCTGTTTTACAAATTTTTTAAAAATGTTATATAATAGTACCTAATACAACAGCATGTAATTATTTAAACAAAAAAAAAGAAAAGAAGAAAAGGATTTGATTTTCTTTAAGTTTAAAAATTTATGACTCAATGCGTAACGGGGGAAAATTGAAAGAATCCAGGCCTTTTCAGCAAAAGTTTAAACATCAAAAAGTGCCTGGTGAGTAAATAAATGTTGAGATGAGATTTTAATACAAATTTCAGCAAATACAATTTTTGCTAAAGTAACACAAATCTAGAGAAGAATCTAGATAAAGAAAATGTATTTTTCATACTTAATTTCTCAAGAAATCATCAACATTATCATATTTTATGGAAAACAAATACCTCTGCCAGCTTCATCAACAGGAGATGGCGGAGGAGTTTTTGAAGCCCTTCGTATCCTTGCGTCTGAAAGTTTCATTTGAACATGAGATATCAAAATTATATTTAACAGGCTAGCAAAATAGTTGTAAATGATGTAAAAATACAAGGAATATAAGCGAAAAAATAAGACCAAAATGCTGTCATGAATTTCCAAATGAATATAAATAAAAATCCTCATTAATTATCTGCTATGGAAATAATGTTCTTTTAAAAATGATTGAGACATGTGAAGAAATTTTGATGGAGATCTAAAATCTTAAGATATTTTTTTAAACATACAAAACTGCAAACTAAATCTATCTAACTTAATTACCATGCCTGTATTTAAAAAAATCATACAACAAAAACATTTTGCCAAACAAAAAGCTATTTTGATTCTAAAATATTCTCAACAACAAAACATACAAAATGAATGAATTACAAAGAAATACAATGAATTGCTAAGGAAAACAATCCTTAATAGAATATCATATCTTGAGTCATGAGCATTATTATAAAATTAACTTTGCAAGCACATTAAAATAAAAATACAAAGAAAGAAATGAACAAAAAATGCCTAGTTTTCCATTTTAAAAAGGTAGGAAAGGAAAATTAAAGACACAAAAAACAGACAAAATAAAAAGAATTTCAAAAATATATATAAATCAATCAAATAAAAACTAAAAAAATAAACTACCTTCTACTTTGGAATTTTCAGGCTTTAAATTTTCTTGTTCTATGCTTAAAACTGTTGATGTTGTTACACACTCAACAGCAGGTGTACAAATAATGTCTGCTCTACTGTTAGAAATGACAGAAGTAACATTTATTGACTCAGGTGCTGATACTGTGACATTTGAATCAGAGTTCTTTTTGATATCGTTAACTGGATCATCAACAGGTACTATTAAAGGTTCAATTTGATTTAAATTTTTATTTTCCAGCAACTGGAGAATAGAGGTTTGCTCTAGAAGTACCAAATTGTCTGCTAATATATTTTGTTCCTGAGAAGGTGAAGTAACAAGTGATTCAGTTTTACTCTTTTGAGAATTATCTTTAGGAACCAAGTTTAAACTCACAAGCTTAGTATTGTCACTGAAAGTAGGAGATGTACTAGAATCTTTGTCCATACTGCAGTAACCTAAATCATTTGCATCAACAGATTTATCAGCTTCTTTACTAAGTAAAACATCAGCATTAAAAGGCATTTTAGCACTATTATCAGTACCAGTGGCATTATTAATATTGAAAATTGCTTCATTTGTGATGTTAGTTTTTAATGTTTCACAAGGAACATTATTGATGTCTTTTTCCTTTAAAATGGATTGTTCAAAATACATCTGACTATTCACAGAATTTTTGGATTCAGAGGCAGGAGATGGAGAAATTAATTCTACTGGTTTGGTATGTACACCATTGGGTTGATTTATTAAAATTTTGTCAGGTGGCCAAAATTCATGCAGTTTCCTCAAATCTTGTGATATTGGTACGATTGTGTCCTTTTCCTTCTTACTAGCCACTGTTTTATCATTACTCTCTATGATATCAAATGATGAGGGTTGATTTACATGAGAATTGCTGATTACATCCATGGTATGAATATTAGAGTTTGAAGGTGTGGCTTCTTCACTTTGTTGTATAGATGATTTTTTGCATTTAGGAAAAAGAGCCGATACATCATCTGTGTTATGTTTAGATGACTCATCCTTCTGACTAATTAATTCTAACAAAAGCAAACAATAAAATCATAAAATTAATATATGATGGCAACAAAATAAAATAAATAAATAATGATAAAAGTAAGAAAAGGGACAGATCAAGCAACTATTTTAAAACACTAGCAGTCTATAAAAAAAGTGCAATTTTACCTAATTTTGGTTAAACAAAGTTTTTACTGCAAATTTTTGTGCAAGCAGATAAGACTCTTCACGAAATAAAAATATAAAATTATTTAAATAAGATGAAAAAATTCTTTCTCCATACACATATTTCACCATAATCATATGAAATATAATGAAACATTTTTTTGCCAATTGATGTAATTATTACAATGTTCGCAGGTTTCAATAAATTATTGGTGATAGTGAAATTAATATATTGAGAATTCATTAGCATTATATTTATCAAAAATACATTTAAAAAAAATGACAACTTCCAATTAGTCTATCTAGTCTAATTTTGTGGAACTCATTTCATAAGACACTTAAGTAACTAGTTTCTTAAATAACACTGACACAGACAAAAACAAAAAAAAAAGCAAATGAAGTACTTAACACTTTTATGATAGTCTTATTTGACTATTATATATTATTTCCAGTTTTTTAAACAATTTTTTTGAACACTCTTAATTTAATTGTTACTAATTCATCACACATGCACAGAAAAATACACATAAAATCATCAATATTTAAAATGAAAAATTTTGACTGTATTATTTTTTTTAAACATATTATTTCATATAGTCTGAAAAAAAGTCTCCAGAAAAGACAAACTAAACTTAATCAACAATTTAAAATACATTCTTCTCTCTTTTTTACAGGGAGATTTTTTTATATGCTTCTCCCCCCCCCCCAAAAAAAGGGGAAAATATAAAAAAAAAAATTTAAAAAATGTAAAATACAAATATTTATACAAACACTTTTACAAGCATTCTGAATACAATAAGTGCTCATTAATCCGGCATGTTTGGAACCACAGCCATAACAGATTGTCAAGTTCCCATAAATTTTTAATAGGAATTCTGGAGATAAATCACTCTGGATAACAATTTAAAAGATTAAAACATGTATGTACAGATTTTGAACCTGTGCAGACAATATAAATAAAGAGTATTTTGTCTCATTCTAGCAACTACTAAACTAAATTCAAACACTGAACATTAATTTAGTTGAATATTTTTGTGTTGATAAATATGCAGCATAAAAAAAATAATTCATTATATTGATAGTGAAAGCAAGTTGTGACAAGGTTACTCTAATTACTTGCTCATGCTTATTAATTTTATTAATATTCGAAGAACACCTGCTTGACTTTGAGAACATTTTACTGAACAATACATTGCATGTACACAGTTGTAATATTGAACAAACTTGATATGCAATTCACTAAAAAACAAGGAATACTGAATGGAACACTATACAATAAACACTGGGGGAGCAAAGCTCAGTTGTGACCTGGAGGACAAGGTTAACAATCTCCTAAATTCACACGAAAAAAACTGAAAGCAAACAGCTCAATCAGGGTAAAATTACAGAATGTACTGAACCACTGAATGCTGAATTAAAGAATATTTATTGTACTTCAAATATAATATAAACAGGTAAAGAAAGCAATTATATGTAAACATTTTGTTACTCAAAGAAATCAATATTAGAAAAAGGAAGGGAATTATACACAGAAGAAACAATTACACAAAGACTAATTATAAAATATCTATATGAATTTTAAGAAATTCTGTTCTAATCAATGTATACTATTTATACACATAGAGTATAATTCATTGACAAATTACGATAAATGCAATCTAATTGAAATCACAGACCTTTGTCATCGGTGAGAGCTTGGGAGATTTGATCTCGTTCAAACAGTGATCCTGTCTCACTGCTAGTCTCAGCAGCAGATTCAGCCTCCTAATGTATATAAATAGGAACATTTCAAATAAAAAAAGTCAAATCATAATTTCTAAAACAGAATATTTAAAGGATGAGTGAGGTGACAGTTATTGATGGCACAAGAGCCAGATCTGGCTAAGCTGCACCAAACATTTCTTTTAACTGTAATCTAGACTAAAAAACGTAGAAATTGGTTGATAAAAAGGAGTACTAGAGTATTCTGGGGGTGTGCATGGTGTTTACTGAAGACAGTAAACTCCACAGAAAAGAAAGATATTGCTAGAGTAACTTGGGGTCATGAATTCCACACTTACCTGAAGAAGGTAAGACCCAGAGGAGAATTTAAAGGATGCATTTTTAAAAAAGTTGTATTCAATCGATTATTAATTTAAGATAGATAAAGAGTATTAATTTTTTTCTCAAAATCACATAAAAAATAAACATTAAAGGTATCCTAATATCATAAGTAAAATTTCAAAAAGGAATTATTCCAACAATCTAAGTATTTAGATAAAATGAAAACTAAATAATAATCAAACAAAAGTAAGTAAACATACTTTCATAATATCTTGCTCATCATAAGATATATCCAAAGAGGCACCTCTTCTCATTGAAGCTTCTCTTGAAGATCCAAGCTCTTCTTTAAATACATCAAACCCTATGGTAATAAAAAAATTATTAGCATAAATTAATGAAAAATATTTCATATAACTAAATATAATATTCCCAAAAATATCAGAAATATATAAAAAAAAAATAAAAAAAAAAAAAAAAAAAAGATATAAAAACATTAAAAATAATTATAAATAAAAAAAAACAATGGTGTTGAATGCATTTATATTCTTTATAAAAATGCATGATACTCATGCAAAATAAAACTATATAAATAATTCAAATGTACCTGACTGATCTAGATGAACCTTGGCTACAGCTTTCTCAACATCATCAGTCACAAGTTCTACATTGAACATGCAATTCTTTATGATGTCTTCTCTGTTAATTTTTCTTAAGCCCTTTTCAAGTTCATTTCCTATAACAATGAAAATGACAAATTTTATATAATTAAGTAAATAAATTCAGACAAAATCAAAAATATTTTTTTAGAATTATAAACAATTTAATTTAAAGTGTCGCCAAAGCATTGATTCATACAGTGAATTTTAAATAAAAAAGGAAATATTTTAAATCAGTAAAGAAGGCAAGTAAAAGAAAGTTCAGTAATAAAAAGAAACATATGCTTTTCATACTAGATATTCTAGCATATTATACAATTTGAATTTTTTTAATAATTACCTGTAGCCTTTGACCCTGATTTTTGAAGCCATAAACGCAGCATCATCAATGCTTGTTCAGACTGATCACAAGTTGAATCAGCTTTGATTTGGGCAATGTCATTTTCAGACAAATCCAATTGCTGAGCTAATAAAACCCAATCCTTGTCTAAACCTTGAGCTATATCAGATAGACGCAAATCAGCTCGATGGATAAGCTCGGGCTTGCCTAAAAAAAATATATTATACCTTATAAAAGAAAATTAAATATGAAAAATGCTACAAAAACTATTTTCAGTTTAGAAGCTAATTCTTACATATTATTTAAAGCTACAAAAGGATATAATTAGATATTCATAAAATAATAAAAATTCTTCATATTTGTAATTAATAATTTTCACTTATTACTTATAACTACAGTAAAAAATATCAAAAGACATACATTAAGAAACATCTTGATTTGAAATTAATGTTTTTGACAGACAAAAGTTTTTAAAAAGTCACTAAATTTTGTGGTGTGTAATAATTACACTTCCAAATTTATTTTAAAACATTCATTTAAAAATAAGAAAAGGTGGGAAATTACATATCTGTAAAAGTAAATAAACAAGCAACTAAAAATATTAAAACATATACGACTTTTTAAAACATTAACTAAACTCTTAACACGAGAGTAATAGCAGTGATAAAACAATATATCAAAAAATTTCAAATATACATCAGCAAATTTATTTTCTTTTTCTATTTACTATAATTTTTCACTATGTTATAAAAAAAAATAATGAAGCTTAAAAAACCACCAGCAAATTAATACAGAAGTTTACCCAATCTTTAAATACATTATTGCTTTATAAACTTATTTTGATTTTAAGGAGGCAAAACACGCACAGTTCGATTTTAAGCTAAATTCATCCATAAAACCAGAACTACTAAAAATCAAAATAATCCTTATCACTTACTCAAACCTGCTTCTTGAATGAAGTCATATCTTTTTTCAAGTGTTACCAATTCAATTACATCAGCAGATGAATCCGTCTACATAAATATAATAAGAGGAAGAAAAAAGAAAAGAAATAATATTAATTCATCAAGATTAAATTTTACAGGAAGGAAAAATAAAAGTAACATTTTTATAATTAAAAACTTTATATCCTAACAGAAAATAGGATATAAAGTTTTATCCTATAGAAAAAGAAAAGAAATAATAAAATATTCATACGAAATGGAATTTAGGAAACTCAATTATTTAGAAAAAAGGTTTAAAAACTTGAATAATAATAGTTTAAAACTAATAACTAACTTATTAGAACGAAAATATTTTGACAAGAAAGCCAAAAATTCCATTAATATTTGAAAATGAATTTTGCAATTTTAAATTTATTACATTATAAAAAATTTTAATCAAAAAGTTAAGAAAAGTACTTAAATTAAGAAAAATACTTAATCACAAAGCTATAATAAAGTGTTTTATATTTTTTAAAATATGTTACTATATATTAAGTTTAATTGTAATATTTAAAATTTTTAATTTTTCATGAAAAAATAAAATATTTATGTAACACCACAATTTTAACTTAAAAATTTAAAAAAAAATAAATTAAAATTCGAAAATAAACAACCTTATTTATTAATACCTATCAAAGCATAAGCATGAAAATAAATAAGAGCATATGAAATTATGAAATTACTCACATGGATTATGTCTGGTAGAGCCACATTTAAGTTGCAAATAGGAATTTGTGGGGGTTCTCCTCGTCCAGCCTTTGGCTCCCTCATAAAAGCTATACGACCCATTGCTTCAATATGAGGATCTTTCACTCTGATAGTAAAAGGTAGACGATTCTCATGGAAAGCTTGAAACGGAAATTTCAACTGCTCTCCTGATTTTGTGACTGGAGCTATATTACCAGCAAATTCCAAATATTGCAACTTTCCTTCTAAAACCTAGAGTAATTTTACTTAATTAAATTATATCAAATAATTATTAAAAATATTAAATCATCTTACAAAAGTAGCTTATTATAATATATGAAAAAGAATTGAACTAACTTCCACATCTCTACTCTTAGCAACTTCAGTGAAATTCTCTTGGCATTCTAAAGTTTTGTCTTCTTTATCATCAGTCATACAAAAAACACGTAACTGAGCTTCATAAGGATCATATCTTTTAGCAAAAATAACAAACTTTGACATAAAAGGCACATAAACAGCTTCTTGATACAGTTCAGTGGCAAAACGCGTAACTTCATTCACTTGCCTACAGTCCATCAACCAAAACCTACAAAAGGGATTAAAAAAAATTAGCATCAATAAAGTTTGGGAAAAGCATAGTTGAAAGATACATTTATGAAAAATTACTCCTCCCTAGTAAATTACTAAAAATTAGAAATTTAGATGAATCTTTTCAATTTTTTGAAAAATACTCAATGCTTTGAATTACACCTGAACAGGACAACATATTATGATAAAATATGGGATAAAAACTTTGGTACTTGAATAAAATTCTGTTGAACCTTTTTGCTAAGCTAAAGAAATGTCACCAAATGATGTAAAATGGCCTATTTCATTACAGGCCAAGTGACTTCAAGTAACCTTATTTAGCACTTATTTAAACACAAGTTCTATTAACTATTATCATTAGTTAATATTCTGTTTTTTCATTTCACATTTTGGAGGTGACACAAATTTCGTATCTGACTGCATCGAATAGAGTGCACACATACAGTACAGTATTTTTTTTTCAGAGTTCAAATATTATATAGTTAGTCGTCATTATATTTTCATGGATCGAAGATTGGTGTATGCACACAAAAATTCAAGACGGTAGGGCTCAGCCAAATGATAAAATAAAATGCACTAGGGCACCACATCTAAACACTTAAATTTACTGGAAGATGAATTTATATGATGACAGATTCACATTGAAGATGACCCATTTGTTGCTATCTTGAAAGAAATTAGTGTTTTTGATTGCTGCAATGGTTGAAGCAAGTTTGGCTAGAATGGTTCCAACTTTCATGATTGAAGGGAAACTATGACAAAAGTTTGTGGTCTCAGTTGAATTTTACACAAGTACTGAAATTTTTAAAGAAAATTGATGACATTTTGTACTTTGTCTCCATAAAATATCAATTCTGCTCAAACTATGTTGATTTTAACAAACTTCAATGTGCATTGTAGTTTGATTTGCCTATAATATAAAATAAAAAGAAAGTTCATAGCTTAAATAATGTGTCAAGGAATTATCTCATAAGTTTTTGTATGATTTATTACAAACAATAAAATTTCTAGCAGGGTAATTTTATACATTACTAAAGTCATCTTGATATTTTTGTCATTTGAATAACATATGCTTATGTCCAATGCTATAGAAATGACACTTCAATTTTTTTTTTATTACATATTTTATCTTAGTAACATTATGGTGGATTTTCTTCATTTTTTAAGAGAATATTTTAACCAAGCTTTGACATAAAAGTACTATTAAAGCATTAATGATAGAAGCCTTATATTCAAGTCTTTTAATTTATATATTAAGGAAGAGGAAGAATTTCATATAGGACAAGTGTATCCCTCTTTAAATTTAACAAAAAGTGGCTATTGTACCAATAATAAATTGCATTTAAACAAATTCTTGTACCTTGCTGACACTGTAGTAGTAAATGATACACAATCATTTACAAATGTTAGAGGGGTTGATCCAGTAACATCTTCCCATTGGGCTTTAGATGATCCCCCTATGAAAATCATATACAAATATACATAAATTTAAACAACATATGTTTTAGAATCATAAGCATTAGAATATTTTAAACTATAAAGTGAAATGTGTTGAATGACTTTGAAAAAAGTACAAATATTAATTACAGTACTAAAAAACATTCTTGAAGATAAAAAAAATAATATTTTTTAAAACTTGCAATAATTTGTTAATAAATTAAGAGTGCATGAGACATTGAATGGTGGAAAAAGAAAATTAAATATTTATATTTGAATTCAGCATATTTTTAGTTTAATCATAAAAATAATCACACACATACAAAATGAGCTATAGATACAAATTGCAGATAGCACAAGCTAGGGTTTGACAAATGAAAAGAGTTGTGAACTTCAAAACTTGAACAAATAACTAGAATTAAAATTTAAATAAAAGCACTTCTGAAAATAAAGAACCTTGGAGCATTTAAAAGTATTTAGGAACTGGAAGGGGGAAAGCAACTTTTTTCATAATTTTATGAAATATTGAACTTTAAAATATATATTCCATAAATATTGAAGAAATATATATATATATATATTAAATTTTGCATCAATTTTTATTAATAAAATAAAGCAATAAAATTTAAAACAGTTATTAAAAATATATTAATGACCATGAAAAATATTTTTTAAATCTGTATTATACAAAGGAAATTTTTTTTTTCAAATATATTTAACCAAATTATCAAAATAAAATACAAAAAAAAGGTTTTAATTTCAATTAAATAATTTAAAAACTTAATGTTAAGTTTTTAAAAAAATATTAGAGAAGTATTTGAAAGACTAATCTATAATTTATTAGTTCATGGTACTTATTGGCATATACAATATATTAAATCTATTTAGAAATGCCAAATAACGGAAAACTTTAGTATATATAAGTATTAATCATGAAATCGTGAACAAAAAAATACTTTTGTGTTGAAAAGAAATTTAGTCTCAATGGGAAAACTGGCATTATCATATATAAAATAAGCTTTCATGTGTAAAATTTCTTTATCAAATTCATTCAATTTATTTTTCACGTAAAATAAAACATTCTGAAATACTTATGATTCAAATTCCTTTATTTTGGTATCTTTCCCCCGTCTTTATAATTTTACTTTTTTTAAAGACAAATAATCAACTTTTCTAGAAAAACAAACATAGGATAAATTATTTTTTAGTTTCATTTTAAAAATAAAAAGTAATCCTGGTTACAACTCTTTTCACCTGTCAGGAAAAGGAAAAAAGAGAAGAGGAAAAAGAAGACAGAAAGCGAGACAAACCTGACTTGGTACTACCTGTTATACTACACAACAACCTCAAAGTAGGCGCATCACCACTGTATTGATTTATCATTCCTTTTGTAGCTGCTTGAGGGACAGGAATCGTTAATGTTATTGGTTTGTGAAATTTTCTTCTCCTAGGTTCTACGGTGACAATAGGACTCACGGCCACACGATTTCCAAGAAGTTTTGCAACGAGTTCGGGAGCAATAGGTTGAGCCTATAATATAATTTAATAAAAGTCTGTTTTACAATTTAATCTTTTCCCCCTTCCCTTATAAATGAAATTTGTAAATCCTAATATTTATTTTATCTAATGAGACAATATGTCAGATCAGTTAAATACAATGATAACAAGGGGAAGTAATAATCAAGTTATGCAATTAAATCCCACAAAGTAAAAAAAAAACATGAAAATAAGTTACAAAAACTATTTTGAATGAATTAACAATAAAATTTTAATCTGTAACTTAAAAAATTAAATTTTTACATTAATTTTTGAAACAAAAATTAATTCAACATTTCAGAAAATATAAAGATTTGTTACCTAAACAGTTGCGAGAAAATATATATGTTAGCTAATGGGCTCCTATCTATATTGAGTTTAGTTCATATTGATGACATTTTATTTAGAAATTATTAATTATTTTATCATATGAAATTCATTAATATTCATTTTAAGGTGTACTTTAACATTATTTTCATATTAAAACCAGGTAGAAGCAAAAGTTGCTTTTTAAAGTATTTTTTGACAATACTTACATATTTTAAAACAATGTAAATATTCATTTCCTTAATAAATATTCAATAAACAATTTGAAGATTTGCATACATATAAAGAATCATAAGATTTACAACTTATGTCAAAGAAATATAAAACTTCCTTAATTTTCAATGGTCTCTTCAGGGAATGATTAATATGACGATTACAAATCACATTTTGCAAATTTTTGTTTGGCTCTTTGACTTAATTACTGAGATACTTTAAAATGATTACACATAATTATCTGGAGGAGGAAGAAGTTGCAAAAAATTTTGCACATTTTTCTTTAATTATTATCAAAAAAAATATCAACCCATACAAATTACTATAATAGCAATTTTATGATTGCTACATCATTCAAATCAATCATTATTTGTAGTAAATGTATAATTTTCAAATTAAAAATTATTTCAAAAGGAAAAAAATTACACATATTTTACATTTTAATACAATACTAAACAAAATTTACAATTCAATCTTTTCATAATGAGCTTTTCTATAAAGCAAATATTTATTGGGGCATTTAATTTTGATTCATCCGAAAAATGACCTCAACATAATGAAATTATAAGTATTAAATTATGAATTTCTTTAGATTTTAAAATCACCATATTTTTTATCAATTTTCAAATTATTCTCTTTCAATAATTTTAATTCCCTAAAATTTAAATATTTTTTATTTTATTTTCCTTTGCATTCCTGATTTTTTTGGATAATTTTAAAAGCAATTTAAACTTTATTTTTGTGCATAAAGTTTAAACATGCTTTTATAATTATACTTATTGCTTATTTTTGTGTATAAAATTTAAACTTGCTTATTGTTAGTGCCCTTTTGATATTACAGTACATTTTATTTTTATAGGAAAAAATAGCATCTTAAAAATAAACTTTTAAAAAAAATTAAATTATTGTATGGATCCTTTATATTTACAATTATAATTATAATACTGAATGAAAGCATTTTAAAATTTTTATCTTTACATAACACTTTAATCAAAACTTCAGATCATTATATTGTCCAAGCTAATATAAAACACTAAAGTACCTTAGTTTCTTACAAATTTATATATTTTTTCAGTTTTTAATAGCTTCTGAAAAATTAAAATTTTCTCACTGAATTTCTTTTCAAAGGTTTTGTTAAAAAAACTACTTTTGTCCTCTTCCTTTATTCTTTTACATACAATATCTAAAAAAATATTTCTATAATTGTGAATTATTTGCTGATTGCAGTAAAAAAAAAATAAGACAATAACTAGTAGTATAAATTATTAATGCTTTCAGATACATGTACTTAAATGAGCAGATTTATGCTAAAATAACATCCAGAAGAAATGAAGGTATACCTTGGTTATAAATAATTCATACAAGAATTTAGAGTCAAGAAATAGTAAAATTTCAATGATTTGTATAATATTGTTTCCCCCCCCCCCAATAAATAAAAAAAAATTGTAAGAAAAAGGAGATTTAAGAAATCGTCAAATAAAATGATCTAGAAATAATAAATTGATAATATATGACTAAAAGAATGCTATAAATATTAATCTGCAAATCATTATCAGGTTTATGTCTATCATACTCAATTTTTTATAGCTGTGATACTTGAAACAATATGAAAATTAGTAAATTCAGAGAAATTAAATTAAAAAAAGAAAATATATGATACAATTGCATTAAAGAGCTATATATTTTCAAACGCACTGACTACTGTCAGTATTCATATACTTTTTACCTCAACCCAGAGTATAAAATAAGTTTTAAAATATTTATTATAAATAATGCATGCACTTCAATTTCAGAAATGTTTTTCAGAGAACATATTTTTAAAAAACATTTTTTAACTGATGCTAATTGTTCTGCTAACAACACATTGAAGCAACATAACAAGCTGTTTGTTACAAATGTAATTTTGAGCCTTATTTATATTCATGGTTCATATATCTTATTAAGACGCAGCTCTTTAAAAATAACAATATTTCACTGTGTATTAAGCATGGCTTATTTTTTATCTTCTTAAACAATCTCCATCTAAGTATTTAAAACTGGTTTTAGAAATTTATTAATAAAAGCTTTCGATTTTCTTGTAAATTTTGTTGCAAAGAAAACAGTAATGAATTCAAAACGCCATCATTTGCACCAAAAATTTTCTCCCACAAGTTAAAATGAAAAACATTTTGCTTTAAGGTAAATAGCACATTTCCTATACTTTAAAAAAATTAAATACTGATGTCAAATGTATAGCTCCTATTGCTAATAATTATATACATATTTAAAAAAAATTCAATATAAGACAGATTTATTTAAAATTTTGACATCTTTTTACATTTCAAAAAGTAAGCAACTTTTAATGATTGGTAAAAATTACAGACAAGTAAAAAAGGGGTTGAGTAAAAAATATTCTGACTTTATATTCCAAATTTAATTTGCAGAATATTTTCATCTAAATTTAAATACTTTTTAATTTAAAGAAGAGGTATTTAAATAATAGTGATATATGTTGGTGTTTTTATAATTTACAAAATACAGTAAAATTTCCATAAGTTTACTGATCAAGAAATGGAACAAATCCATCAACATTTAGAGGTGATTATCACTTGAAATAAAAAGCACTAAACTCCCATATATACTATCATTTGAAATTATTATGTTCATTATTTTGTTGATCATAATGGGTTAATCATTTTTAATGAATAAAAAGGGAAATATCAATTATGGACTGCTTATTCCTTCTTAAAAACAGATCAAAGTTGAAAGAATGAACTCTCTATCAATGTCAGTTATATTATTCAATATACCTGAACATTTTGTCACAGAAAATGAATCAAATTGTAATGTCAGGTGCAAGATATACAAATCTAATTAAATAAGCATTAGAGTGACAGTAAACACTTTGTCTTTTTTGATAATGCAATATTTTTAGTAACTTGATGTACCTATAATACAAACTTTAATTCTTAATGTTGAAAAAAATTTACTTTTAGCATGATAATGTAAGACCTAATTTAATGCAAGGGATTAACAAAATATAGGGGATAAAACGTATAATAAAAAGTAAATTAATATCATTTTGGAAAAGATCTACCTCTACCCCCATAGTATAGAATAGATTCAGCAGGTTAAGTAACAGAGCTTAAAGTATTAATTTAAAAACATTATCCAATCCAATACAATGATTAAATGTGACTTAAAATAATATATCTTTCTTTCAGAATTTATAAATGAAAGGGATTACATTTAAGATTGCCCTATCAATACACATATATCAGTATAGTATGTGTGTTACAATCCAAATAATACACATATACATCTTATAGAGGTATACATCATCTTACAAACATCTTATAGAGGTATTCAGCAAACAGTACATTCTTCTGTTGAACACAGAGCATGAGGGAGCTTTGAAATATAGAATTAACATAGAGGAACCCCCATTTTGAAAGTTCTGCTGAATGAATGTAGGTTAAATAATTGGTTATTGAAAAAAATGCCATGATTTAATTAAAAATTTTGCATTCAAAATTTCATCATAATAGCATAAATATATTTTAACATATAAACTTACATATGTATTCTGGAAATTACTATCTCAGCCATTATGCATGGCATTTTTTTTATTTTTGATGAGTATCAATTGTTTTAAAATATATTTTTAACACAACTTTATTTTTAATTTTGAATGATTTCATTTAATCAAGTACATTACAACCATGAAACTTCAGAGATCTTATAAAGTCCTTCAGTGTCTAGATTTTAAAAATAATGGTAACATTTTTGCAATAGTGTGATCTAAATTCCAAATTAATGTAAAATTAAAAGCATGTACATTAAAGTAGCAGCAAAGAAAAATGTTCAATCATCTAAAGGACTGAGGGATGGTCTGATAAATTGGCTAAATTAATAAAAAGCTCATAAAAGGGAAAGAACCAAGTAATTAGGTGGTTAAGCAAAACAGTTACTGGATATTTTGAACAAATAGAATGGTTAAACAAATGAACAGGTTTCTATATCCCTTCCCACCCCTACTTAAACATATTTCACTAAAGAAGATCAATATACTTTGCATTTGTTTCTTTTTTTACTTACTTAATATTTATTGTCATTTCTTTAAATTTAAAATCTTAAAATGTCTATAAAATGAAAAAATGCGACATCTGTGCATATATTTATAATACTTAATCAAATAAATAGCAATAACTGTTCCCTGTTCCTTTTAATTCTCACCAAAAAATTTGGTTCTAAAATTTTGGCATAAATGATCAAAATATTCCGTACTTAATACTTAAAACTCTCATGCAGCAAGTGGCTTTAAATAAAAAAATTTCTACAAAGAGAAATAATTTTCTAATATCTAAAGGGAAAATTGAGGTTTTAGAACCAAATTTTTCAGAGATATTGTTTATTAGTGTTTAAAAATTGTTTTGAAAGGAATTGAAAAGTTAGTAGAAAGTTAAGAGATGCAAGAGTTAAAGAAAGGATGAGGCAAAGAAAAGGTGCAGACAGAAAAAGAATTCAAAATTTTTATTTAGTTAGCTAGATATAACTACAGTAAAATAGCTTATTTCATTCATAATGCTTGCTACATGAGAGTTTACAGCATTTGCATACTATTTTGCCAACATATCAATAGATCAATTAAACAACATTTAACTTTGAATAAAACATGTACATGCAAATACATATTGAACAACATGTTTTGGAGAAAATAAATTTTCCGAGAAAGGCAACACATAATCATTCTTTTTGTTTTATGCCAATAACTGCATTTAAAAAATGTTTCAAATAATTGAAGATCAGAAACCCAATATTTACAAAATTTCTTATCTTAATTAAACATGTAAAGTAATGTGAAAATTTTTGTTTTTAACCAAAATAGAAACAAATCATTAGAAAACAGTTTTAATAGTTAAGAAAAAACAACAGAAATAATTATTTTAAAAAAAGCACTACTTTCTACATACAAAGCAAAGTTTAAAATTTAATTTGTAAAACAATGTTAATAATTCTGAATCAGAATTTGAAATTAACTGAAAAGTTTGAAAAACATGTAATTTATTTTAAACAATTCAATAATGATTTAATTACTGAATTGCATTACACTGTGATATATTTTATTAATAAATAAATTAATCAAAACTGAAAACTATTTAATCAATAATGAAATATATTAAATGTTCTTGAGTTTCAAAATTAAAATTGCTTAACAATTTAAAACATTTAAATGCAGTTTTGACAATTGATTCTTTTTTATAAACATTTCATACATTAACTTGCCTACACAATATTATATATAAATTTGATAAATGTTCTTTCATAGCATAAACAAACTTTTTTTGGAGTTGAATTACATGAAATATTCTAGAACAAACTAATCAATGAATTAAAATTTAAAAAATAAAAATAACGTACTAGAAATCATTATAAAAGGACATAAAGAAGTAAAATGTATTTATGAATAATGTAAGATAAAAATAAAATTTCAAATAAAAAATAGAATGAAAATTTTAAAACCAATTTATGCCTTGGCATTTTTATAAAATATTTTTTAAATTAATTCAGTTATTTACATAAAATTTTAAAAAACAAAACATAACAATTTTAAATTATTTTTCTCAACATTTTTAATATTCATTTCAAAATGATCAATTTAACTTAAGTATCTAATATAGCCAATAATAACAATTTTGTGCTTAAATTTCTAAAACTTAACTATGAGCCAACTGGGAATAATGATGCAATAATCTAAACTTTAAATGTGTACAGAAACAACTAGCACAAATTACAACATTTTTATACACAACAGCACATATATATATTTTTATATAATCTTCTCACATAAGTCTTTAAAAAGTATGCATCACAACTAAATTCTAATAATAAAATACTTTAATTTATACTGTCTAATGTTAATTAATCAAGCAATTTATAACTAAAAAGATTTAAGAAATTTTTCATTAATTTCCTAACAAAAACTTTTACATAAAATAAATAGTACATTGATTAAAATGACTACCTCATTTGTAATACATTTCATCACCTAATTGTATTTGATTAACAGAATCTCAAACATGCAGTTATGACGACTAATACAACAATGAAATTATCTTAAGTTAATATTTATATATCCATATCTATAAGTCAGTTTATATAACTTGCATCTAACTAATACAATTTGTACTTCTTGATATCACACAGTAGCCTGCATAATGTAAGAGCTCATAACTTCTTGGGTTTATAAAATATTAAGAGATTTGTAATACTGAAGGATTTAGAAAAGGAGGAAAAAATATTTACAGACTTAACATTTGCTTCATTCCAATTGTTTGTTTTATTAATAGGACTGAAAATAAAATTGAATTAAAATCAAGGATTCCTCAAGTAGAAAAACTTTATGTTTTAAATGTTACCCCTTAAACTTCTTATAAATTTCATATAATTTTTACAGATCTACCAGAATGTTCTATTAAATTATTAATTTGATACCAAATTCTTGCAAATTTTGCAAAATAACATTAATAATTGAGTAAAGTATTTTGGAAGATCTTGAAATTTTAATAATTTACATTATTTACTAATATATCTCTTTATTGAATATATATAGAGAGAAATTGCCTAAATTTTTAAAAATTGAAATCAATTTAATTTAGTATGTGCACATTCTTCATTTACAATATAATTCATATAAAATAATTTTTTATTTAATAAATTTGGCACAAAAAGTATAGTCAAGTCCAAAAATTTCCAGTGCACTTATAAAAACAATGATCATTCATCAGATAAAAAAGAATTTTACTTGATGCATACTTTATCAAACTTATTATTTGACATGTTCAATGATTTTGTAAATTATAATTATTTATTGAATTGCTTACTGTAGTAAATTTTACGTATTTTTCTCAATAAAATATTGGAACATTCATTATGAATTTCAAAACGATTTTCAAAAATTGAAAAAATACTTTTTGAAATCAGTTTTAAATCACAATATTAATTCATGTTTGACAGCTAGGAACAATAATGACTGTAATGAAATAAATACATATTTCAAACTAAAATAATTCATGTGGACAACTATGTAAAACAGAATATGAAGTATGAAAGAAACGTAGATATATTAATAGATTTCAGAGCCATGATATATTTGCCTAAGATATAAAATTTGAATGCAATAGGTTACCATACAATCAATCCTGTTAAACTGGTAAATATGAATATTAGAACACACAAGAAAGATAAATGGGACTATTTACAATGAAATTACATACAGGTCTGTGTTCTCTTCGTATAATATAAAATATACCATTTTTGTACTTTTTAAGGGACTATGTAAAATTGAACTAAAATACTTCATGTATCTAGATGCATGTGTGTTAAGACTTTATTAAAATGCCAAAATCTTGAGAAATGGAAATAAAAAAATTAATAATTACATTTTATAATCATATTCCATTCAAGAAATTTTTTTTTTTTTACTTAATTATTAGTTCATTTAAATAGTTGTTACCCTGCACAAAGTTTAATGAAAAATTAACTATTTACACTCTTCAAAAGTCATGAATCAAATATATTGTCACTGATGTGTGTATAACCTTATGCTTTTTATTACACATAATTCTAATTGTGTAAATATTAAAAAAATATATGGAACGCAAAAAAAAAAAAAAAAAAAGGATTACATAGATGTAATTGATTTTCTTTTATAAAAAAAAAATACAAACATCTATTTACATGGAGGAAAAAAGATCTAGTTTTGGCCAAAAAAACTGCACAACTCTTGACACCCATCTGGACTTCTTTTTAAAACGTTTTGCCTTCTTAACAGGCTTAGTTTTCTCTTCAGAAGAATTGTTTTTAGGAATCTCATTCCTATATGTCATTCCAGGTATTGTGGTTGGATTGTGATTTGCAAACACCTCAGGCTCCTGACAGTTTTCAATAATATCAGAACTATTTACCTGAAGCCCAACTCGAATCTTTTTAGTCAAAGCCCCTTCTGGAAATATCGCTTGGACTTGAGGCACAACAGTAGAGCTGACCATTCCACCTTCGGGACCAACTCCATGCACTTCTTGGCGAACTCTTGTGATAATCGCAAAATACTGAGGGAAATCTGTAGTAAGGATACGTGTGATTCTATTGGTGTTTAAGTCTTCAAGGGCATTCAATTCTATTGGAAAAGAAGAAACATAATAAAGATCAATCACTGAAACAAAAATATTATAAAGTTAAAAGGATTAATGACCTTTTGAGAGGATTAATGATAATTCAATATAATTTCTTTTACTATTGCCACATAGATATTGAAGCAGGTCGAATTGGACACGCAATAGATATCTGAATAATATGATTTTTTTAACAGACTAGGAGTAGCTACACTTGGCTCAGAACTCCCTCAGACTGAAAACACATGGATTTTTATATTGCATTAGAATATTCCAGAACACTGCTTTGGAAACATAAAGAATATTCTGGAACATTTTAGAAGTTATCATAGAAAACAGAGAACAATTAAATAAGATGAATTTTTAATGTCAACAATGGGTTTTGAACCTGGGAACTCTAGTTCTGTAGACAAGTATTTGACATTTGAGCCATTGGTGCTTCTAAGATTTATGGCACTATTTTGAAAGTCATACATCTCAATATTCATTAAATTTTAGCATTTGGAAGGAAATTGTATGCATTATATTAAACATTTACTTCTGAAGCAACAAAAATAATAAACTGTACAAAAAGTCAAAACTTATTTACTCAATTAAAGTTTATATAAATATTTCAAAAACAGAATAAAATATCTTTATTGGAAAATTCTTTTTAAATTATATTTTTATTAGTGAGAAAAATTTGTAAGCATCAAAATTTTAACAAAGTACTATTTTTGTATCACAATGATAATCATTCAATCCATGTCTAAAAAATAATCACTATTGGTATGGTACAAATACAATATACAGAAAAGTAGTTTTTACTTTTCCTACAAAGCTCAGTAATGGAATTAAACATTAAAAATTTCTTATATGGCATAGTGAATATCACACAAAGGATTTAGTTTTTAGTATATTAGATTTTATTAATGTCGCACTAGAAGCAACACGAGGGCTATTGGCGACGGACCACGTAATTTTAAACCACGGTCAAGTGAGGACGACACCTGAGCTGCACCTCCTCTCCTAATTTCAACACCATGCCATCGGGAGGACTTTAGGACCCCTACAGATTTAATGTGCATCAGCCTCTGCTACACGGCGGGTCTTTAGCGCCCTAGGATCGAACACGCGACTGGACGAAAACTGCCCTCCACGAATCCGAAGCCATTACCACTAGGCTATCGCGGCCACAACACACAAAAGATAACACTTACCTTCTCCTTCAAAACTCTCATTTAAAACCTCCTGAACAGCTTCTTCAGAAGCTTCTAGAACATGCTCACGCCAACTTTCACCAGTATCGCTTCGTAATATTGTAATTTCTCTTTCTTTGCCTCTTGTAGAAGCAAAATGAGGTACTTCAATGATGACAGGTCTGAAGGAGATTAAATACATAAATATATACTGATCAAATAACATCTTTTTGAATTATGATAAAAAAAAACTAAAATTATGAAAATTTCACAAGAAATGCTGTTCATCACACTTACATTTAGTTGTAAATTTAAGCAACAAAAACTGCTGTGCAATCTAACAAAATTTACAAGAAAAACTTTCATGCTACTGAAGAATCATACAGACACATGAAGAGGCATATAGAATGCAATAATCACTTCTTTTCACAAATAATATTTATTGGCTTTCCATCCTACTCATTGGTTCACCGTTCTCTCTCTCTCTCACTCTGATACAAATAAAAAACATGATTCTTTCAACACAAGAAAATGACATCTAGTGGCATGTACAGCTACCATACTATTTATTCTTCCTCTCTGCTTTATTAGAGTAATTATTCAAACAAAGAATAATAGGAACTGTAAATTCCAAGACAAAATTTATAATTTTTTATATATTTGTTCAGTTTCTACTTAGCTTTTAAGAAATTTAAAAACTATTACTTTTGCAGCATTACTAATGCATTATTATCAACTCATAAAAAATACACAATACACTTATTCACAACACCAAATATCATGAATTTACATCATTGTACTATTTTTATGTCTATATTCAAAGTTACCTTTCAAATGAAAATAAAAGAAAATTAATCATAAGGAGTATAATTTAAACATGAATTACATATTTGCAACAATCAACATAGACAAGCAATTGTCTTTTTATTTGAATAGCTATAGTTTTTAAGAGATTTATTTTCCCTTAAAGTGTTTTTAAAAAACAAAATTATGGATTGCCAATCATTAAATTACCAACAAAAATATCAATTTTAAAAAAAATTCCAAAAGTTAATTTTGAGATATAGGATTCAAACTTGAAGAAACTTTGCAAATGATAAATGTTAGTTATTTTAAATTCCTACAGATTCATTTCAATTTTCAGCCAGGTTATGTAATTATCACAAAACAGAACTGCAATTCTTGAATATATTGTAGTGATAGTGATAATTTCAATTGCATTTTAAGGTGTGTTATTAGCAAATCAATATTATGAAATATTTTTTTAAAATTTGTTACAGCAATTTCAAATATCTTAAAGAATTGAAATCTTTTTAGATTTTCTTCCAACATTCATAGCATTACTTACCCAAGAAATCTAGCCCCGACAGGGCCCATTTCCAGTATACGAGATGCACATGCTTCTCCCTCCATTAATGGAGGTGGGTGGATGAGTTTCTCTTTCCTTAAATAGCGGCATGTTATCCTCATGGGCATAGATGCCTTACGTGGTGGTATTATTATTCTAACACCTGAGTGTCGACATCCACGCATTGCACCCCCACGAGCATCCACCATGAAACTCACAAGGAACCTATATCAAGATTACATTATTTCTATGATGATCACAATTCAATTTAAAAATAAAATTAAAACTGCAAATATAATTTTTACAAAATTTCTACCTATGAATTAGAGAATTATTTAGCTGAACATACAATATTACAAATGTATAATTTTTACAAAATTTATCATTAATTTTTTAGATATTTAAACAAAATACATGAAACTGAAATTTAATCTCTAAAACATTAATAATTTGTAAAGGAGTATCTGTTTTGTGCAGTTTGTTACATCAAAAAATTTATGAAATAATAATTGCATTCAGAATGGAATATATATTTTGATTTTATGCATAATTTAAAAAACTCATACATTAATTGGTACAAAAAGTATTAACAGGTAATCCAACTTCGGAAATGTAAATAATTTTTAAAACTCTATTTTAGATCTCCTAGTAATTACAATTATTGCATTATTCTACAAATATGAAAATGAATGCTATTCATTTATCATAAACTTGAAGATTTTACTAAGAATTTAATAAAATGTTACAAATTAAGTTAAATTGCAAATATTGCAAAAGCAAAGACATATATGTGAATAATAAGATAATTTGCAGAAATGAAATAAGAAAAATAAAACATTGATTTTCATCAATTTCTAATTTCAAATCATTAATTTCTAATCACATGAAAAATTTATTCGATATAAAGATTTGTTCATTTCAATTTGTAAATAAAATAATTTCTTGAAATTGTTTCAAGAGTTTAAGGTATAAAGTAATTTTCAAAAATACGATTTAGAAAACAGTAAAAAGAATATTTCTAAATGTTTTTATTAAGTTTTGAAATATTAATAACTAATTTTAAAAAGTAAAACATATTCATAAAAGTTGAAATTCGAGAATTTCTAATTTTTGTTAATAAACAAACACAAAAGTAACATAATACTATTAACAAGAAGAAGAAAAAAGTTTACTACAATGAAATATACTATGACAGAAGTTTCTAAAGTGTTTCTAAGTCCCATAACCAAACACTAAAACACATAAGAAAAATAACTTACGTTTTCCACTTAAGTCTGCTGCTTTTTTTTCCCATGCAAGTTAGAGGAGAGGAAAAGGATAAAAATTATTAATGTGAAGAGAGATAAAACATATATTAGTAAGCTTATGATATAAAATTGCAAATATGTTAAATAAAGTTAAAACATACAGAATATCTTTTGCAGGGACAAATAAAATATTAGTTGTTAAAAAAGAGCAATATAGTAAATTTACATAGAGCATTCATTAAATGAATGATGTCACCAATAATAAAAACACAAAATATTTCACATCATTTTCAAAATCTCAGCAAAGGAAAAAAAAATGTAAAATTTTATGAGTAAAAACTTGCCAGTTCCAATATCTGCAAGAAAGTCTCAACAAGTATTTAAAAAGTCACAGAGGTGAAATAAAAAGAGAAGGAAAAACATTCATTAAAAGTACTTCCACCCAAAAATAAAACTCACAAGAAATACAATTTAAATTGGAATAAGAAGAAATAGAAAGTTTCCTGGAAGCAAGAATCATTAAAAGTGAAGAATTTACAAAATATGCGAGAAAGAGAAAACATACAATGCAGCATCCAAGCATATAACATATGAGTTTGCTTTTTGATTTTGGATTATAAATTCAAATAACTATAACCTTTTGTCATTATTTATCTATTATCCTAGAATATATAAGAATAATGATATAAGTTCCTTAAAGGGAAAGAATCTTGAGCCAAAAAGAACTAATGTAATATTTTTCTCTTTAAAAAAAGTGAGGATAAAGTTTGAAAATACAAATATAGCAGCTTTAGTTGATAGAGAACTTACAAATGCATAAGTACTTATAAATAGAATAGATAATTTTCCATTATTAATATTAATTATATCAAATTACAATATATTATTACCATTTTGCAGCAATTATTTTACATTTTATGACAGGCAACGTAGAAAATATAATGCCTAGTTATCTATTAGATTGCTTCAGCTTTATTAATAATAATTAAAATATCATTAAAGTGAGTTGATTTCTAAGTTTATATGTAAGAATTTCCTATGATCTAAGGCATAAGCATACAATACATTTCTTTCATACCTTTCAATAAACATTTAAAAAAAAGAAAGAAAAAAAGGATGTAATATATTGCTGCATAGTAGAGAGTATACTGTGCAAATATTTTTAAAAAATAAAATATTCTTATTCTAATTTATCGATGACTATTAAAGGATTTATAAATTTAGCTTTTGGAATAATTATACCACATAAGCACTTAAATATATACAAATATCTTTAAAAATTAATGATTTTTTCTTATATATTTCAATCAGGAAAGCATTATGAGGTAAAGTGAGTTAATTCATGCATTTAATATTGTAAAATACATTATAAAATTAGCCAACCTGCTTCTTAACATGCCTTTTGGGAGGGAAGAATAGTAGTATTCATCAATCCAACTAAAACGGCTAAATGATTAATAAATAAAATAAATGTTAAATTATAACTGAAAAAAAAGGTAATGCACATGCTAAAACATTTAAAAAATTACTTTTCAAATAAACAAAAGATTGACATTTTTTTTTATTTCACAAAAATGATGTATGAAAATGTATTAAACCATAAACCTGGTATGCAAAATCAATTAAATAAAAAAAATATATAAACAATATACAAACACAATTTCTTTGAATTTAATAAATGTTTTTATAATATAACAAGAAAAATATTTAAAAAATAAAATAATAAATATACTGAAGAATCAGCTTTCCTTTTAAACAAGCAATTTTTAAAAAGCCTTGCATAAATGATAAACACTGTTCAAAGAGCAGCTAAGACATTGAATACAGAAAGCAATATGATTTCAGAATAATAATAAAAGAGAATCTCCACTGAAGATGCATGAATAAATAGTGATTTCATAATCAGTACAACATTTTTTAAAGAACATATAAAGGGTATTATAGAAGAATGAAGCTTGAAAATGAGAATGACCAAGAAAATAAATTAAATTAAATATATTACAAATGACTATAGAACATTTATTTTGAGTAAAAAACTAGGTATCAAAAAAGGAATAAGATGTCCAGATCAATAAGGCAACTGGCTATGATTAATGATATACTTTTAAAAAGATAAATCTTATGATAGAAATGTATACATAGATGCAGAGAAATTAGTGTTTTTATGTATAATAATTTATATTAATTTAACTCAAATAAGAATTACATTAATTGGAAGATAAATTTTGCTATTCTTGTTAAGTAGCGCATTGTTATCAATTTTTTTTTAATGATAATAAATATATAGTAGACACCCTTCACTTTCAGTACAGCAATGGATATACTGTGGAATAGATTTTGTTATTGGTTAGTACAGCCGTGTATATAATTACCATATATATAAATATATATATATATATATATATATATATATATATATATATATATATATATATATATATATATATATATATATATTCCGCATATATTGGGCACTTAAAATTTTAAATTACTACTTTTTTTTTTTAATTTTTAGGTACATTCTCCATATAATGCCCACTCTTTTCTTTACAAACAAACCTGAAACATACATGTGTGATTTTTCTTATCTTTTGAAGTCATTCATTCAAAGGATTTTCCCAGATTTTCAATCAATAGTATACTGAATTGATAAGCAATAAGGGGAACAATATAAGTGTAGGGAAAATGCTTGAAAGAGTAAATAATTTGGTAAACAGGGTGAGATATATTCAATGAATATGCACACAAGAATACTATTCTAAATTCTCCAGGAATACACATTTGGATAAGAGCAAGCCCTTCTGACCCAAATGAATTCATGAAATTATGAGTCATATATTTTCCTTTTCTCCAGTCCTTTGAAGCCTCCATTATTTTGAAGTTGAAGGCTTTAATAAATCACATTTGCTTTAGTCAAAATACAGTTTATCTCTGATTCTTTTTGTAGTAAATATGTGTCCAACCAAACAAAACAAACACAATGCTAGTTTCAAATGGAGTCATTCAAATTGCAAAAGAAAATAGAAATCATGCAGGCAGCAAGGATGTTTGGTGTTGATGAAAGCCCTACACATAAGTGTAAGAAAGATAATATTGCAATAATTAATATTCTGAGAAAGGAATAAAAATGGTTGTCATAAATACAAATCACAAAAAATCTCACTTCCCAATAGTGCTTTCTTACTTAGTGGATGGTACAAAATTAAAACCCACAGTTATTTTTAAAAGAAAGAATATGCCAAATAATTTGCATTCATGTTCAAGAGAAAGAATGGATGGATAAAAACAGTGCAAATTTATAGAAAAGAAATATTTAGCAAAACTGTCCTGGTACCTTAAAGACTCCAGAAAGTCCTTTAGTTTGGGATATCTACAAACTCCAACTAACAAATAATATGAAGAGATTTGTGCAATTTTTCCCCTCTCAACTTATTCCAAAAATTTCAGATTAATTGACAACTTTTGTTCTCCACACAAGTCTCTATTCTATAGTGTTCAATGAGAAAGAGTCTACTGTGTATATATATAAATGTAATGACCTCAAAACAAACTAATTTAAGTTCCTAATTTTCCCATTCTCTATTTCAAAAGTAAAGAGTTCATTCTTATTTCCTGATCCAATTCCAAATTATCCTTTTGTGTATTAGATCATGCACTCATAAAATCTGTCAGAAATAATCTCTCTAGATTGATGGATGTCAAAGAAATTCCCTCAGAATCCCTTCATCTCATACCATGCGAGTCCATATGACCTGCAGAAATCCCTAGGAAATCCCCACTATAATTTACATGTATAGTGAAAATGCTTGCTTCTAAGCTCGTATGTTCCTTTCTGCTGTTTTTGAAATGGTGAAGCCTAATGAATAACTCTACACTTACCTCTCTCTCAGTTAAATTGAATAAACAACAATGAAATTTGAAATTCACCTTATTTATTTCATTAATTAGTTTTTAAGTTCTTCTCATATATATATATATATATATATAAGATTTCAACATTTGAACACAAAAGCATAATCACACAACTGCAACTATAAAGAAAATTAAGCGGAGTATTTCCACCCCTTAAACATGCAGTTGGATAGAGCTCAAGGTTAAATGCTGATCTTTTGCTAAATGTTTTATTGCTAATTAAATTTCTACAAAGTTTTAAATGAATATATGTATATATTGAAAGATTAAAATTAATTACCATTAAAAAGTTATTTTCTCATTAGAATACTTCACACTAACAGAAATAAAAAATTATGTATTATTAAATAAAATTATTTTTTAGTTACCTATCTCATCCTGATTATACACATTCAATGCATCAAATAACCAACATTTTCTTTTGTTACTGCATATAGAAAATATTAACAAAAAATTTAATGAAAAACTACTACTTAAATGTTGCATGCTTAAAATACACAAGCAATTTAGAGTATCCTTTCTATTCACAATTTTAAAAAGGATTACTCATATTTAGGAACAAAGAATTAAATGAGTGCTAAACTCCTATATAATATTCCAATATTCAATGTTAAAGAATTAATTTTTGAATATTATGCTTCATAAATGTTTAGCAAATCAAAAATTAATATATTTCATACCCAGCATGTACAGGTACTCTTGCCAAGTCAATGTTGTCAGGGGAAAATTTCTCGCTAAAACCACTTTCAACTGGGGTCGCGTGTTGTGGTGAGAGTTTATCTTCTTCAACCATTGGTGCTATTGAAAGAAAAAATAAAAATTTTAATTTAAAACCCTTCCTCCACAAAAATGTAAAACAAAAATATAATTATTACATAAAATATCAGAAATAAATCTATCACAAAAAAATATTTATAGAACTATTAAAATGATTTTTTTTTATTGTGTAGAATGTAATTTTCCATAATTTTAGTACATTTAAACAAACTTGAAAAGAATTTTATGATATAAAGAAATTTTATTAATTAAAAAGTATTAATCTTATGTCTATTATAATAAGTATTAATCTTTAAAAAGAGACTGTAAAAGTATTAATCGTACATCCACAAAAAAAACTAATTCCATTCAGAAGTATTGTGTCTGACTAAGAATTGTGAGTTTTGCATTTTTATATATAAATAGATTTTTCAGACAGTATTACAACTATTTTGCTGCACAAGAAAAATCAAGAATTAAATTAAGTATGTGTATAAATATATATATACACAAACACACACAACATGCATGAGGATCGTTCAATAAGTCCTTAGAAAAAGATAGAAAGACAAATTATTATCAGTAGATTTTTTTTTCAACATAATCTCCTTTTAACCCTATACACTTTTCTAAGCATTTTTCCAACTTTTTAAAACCATCTAAAAAGAAAGATTTTTGGAAGGTCTTCAAAATAGAAATATGATTGGGTAATGACCTCTTTATTCGACGTGAACCATTGTCTGCCGAGCCATTTTTTTAAATTTTGGAAATAAAAAAAGTTATTGGAAACCAAATCCAGTGAATACATTAGATGCTGTAATAACTTTAATTCCCTGATTTCGATCGAAACTGCACAAGTTTGTACCTGCGCATTGTCTTGATGGAAGAAGATATTTTTCTTTTTCAAATGAGGATGGGGTTTTTTTTGTTGATTTCTTCGCTCAACCAGTGCAATAACGATGCATACTACTCTCCAATTATTGTTTTTATCTTTTTTCAAGTAATTGATGTAGAAGATTCCGCGTGCAATCTAAAATGAAAAAAAAAAAAAAAACGTGGTTATCACCTTGCCGGGCGATTTCACAACCTTTGCTTTCTTTGAAAGCCAGTTTGCATTCAAACCCTGCTTTTTCATAATCAATCATACGATTACATTTATTTTCCACTGAGAGTTGAAGCAGCACTCGTCTTCCCAGATATTTTACATACCCCAGTTTTTCATGCAAAATTGAAAACACTGTATCATGCAATATGCCAGTGGCCTTAACTATTTCGAGCACTTTGATTTGTCAATCATTCCAGGAGTAGTCACTTCCACTGGACATCCTGAACTACGTTCAACTTTTATGGATGTATGGCCACTTTAAAACTCATTTATATAATTGTAAACAGTTGCAAACACGGATGCAGAGATATGCAATGAATTTCATCCCAATCTGCTTTGATCTCTTTCAGTGTTAAGCTTTTAAATATAAGTATGAGTTCACCACTTGAAACTCCTGGAATAAACACAAGTTTCTTGCTACAATCAACAAAAAAAAAAATGAGATTTAGGCAACTGTCTCATGAGCCATCATGCTTACTGAAAACAAACCATTTTCAATGTTACAAGCACCATCTCTTGGATTTTCTAAGGATTTATTGAACTATCCTTGTACATATAAACAAAATTAAGTGCAATTAGCAAAATTTGTTATGAAATGAGGGATAAATATGCCACTTATGGAACATTAAGTCTATTAAATATATCATTTTCAAACTTTTTTTAGAATATTAAAAAAGCAACCATTAGTATAAGGTATATATTTATGAAAAAAATGAATCTTTACCCCCAAACTGTTTAACAGAATGCATAATATCATGATGTTTTTCATCCTTAGTGACATCAATAGGAAGTGAATCATCTCCAAGAGATTTCATTTCATCAGCAGTAAGATAACCATATGACTGATCACCTAACATTGCTTCCTCACCTATATCATATGAAGTTGCATCAAATGTAATGACACAATTAATTGTATTAAAATTAAATGAATACACATGTCTAAATTCTACATCATTATACATCTAAATAAATAGCATTATGCTAATGATTTTACCATAATTAATTAAATTACAAATACATATAATATTAATACATTAGTAGAATATATAATACAAAAACAAATTAGTTACAGTTAAAAACATGTTATAACATTGCAAAGGTATTATAGAGAGAGAATATTACTAATGATTTAGTTAAACAAACAAAGTAAGAAATACATTTAAGTGAAAAATGCTACATTTAAGTGAATATTTATGTACAGCAAATAGCATGCAAAAGCGAAAAAATTGCATAAATGGCAGATGAAACTTAAAATATGAAAAGGCTGCATTTGTATGAACTTAAAAAACATAGCAGCAGTGCCTTTGTTGTTGCTGCAAAATTTGTAATTCAGCAAATAGAAAATTTTACCTTTTACATTGGAACTATTTTAAAACCTGCTGAAAAATAAGTATATTATTTATAAATGTTACCAAATGTGCAGAAAAGTTTATATATTTTTGCATATTCTATAGAAATATGATTTATAAATTCATATTGATTTCAGATTCTCAAATATTAAACATTGATTCAATTCCTTCCTAACATCAATAAATATTTTTAAATAGCTATCAAAAAGTTTAAAATGTTTAGTCTTCTTAAAAAGAAAATACCCACACCACAATGTAAAAAAAACTAAATGTGAGTTTCAACTTTGATAGATTAGTACAGATCAATCAACAATATTTATCAACTAATATCCTGTTTTTAAAAAGTATTCCTTTCGTAATTCAGTTTAAACCAACTAAAAATTTCATCAATAGATGCAATCTTATTCAAAGAAATTTTAATCAAAAGTTTAACTACAATTTCATTCATAGATACCATTTTTCTAAAATATATATATATATATATAAAAAAAAATATTTCAATCAGAAGTATTTTTGATAATGGTTGCCATTATGATAGGAAATAGTAAATTTTTTTTAACATAAACTTACTCATTTGAAAGTTTTGTCCCTCTAAGTAAGGGAGATAGACATGAGTAGCATGTGTTGGCTTTCCGAATATTGCAGCTTCATCAAAGTCAGCACCTGTGTCAAGTTGATTCAGTTAACTAAAATGTTACAGTATACTTATCTAGTTAGGTCATCTTGATATTTAAAGTTGAATTTCATGTTGCTTGAAGACAATCATTAATCTTTAAGAAATGGGAAATATTTGAAAATTCTTATATATTGTTTGTTCTTTAATGACCCAAACCATTTATTGAACAAAATTTTTAAAATTCCAAGAAGAATTCTGATTTTAAATTCCATATTTTCAGAATGCAGCAGTTTACAAAAAACATATAACCTCATTTTTAATACCTAATTAATAATAACATTCAAATTTTAAACTTTGAATTAATTACCAAACAGAAATTATAAAATTTAGATTCAACAGAAAAAACCCAGTTGAATTTCAGAGTAATTTAAAAAAATAGATATATTTTAGGAAAATAAAATAAAATATTTACACAATCAGAATAAAAATTTTAAAATTATACTTTGTAATTTTACTACTTTTCTCTAACACACGCAAAATGCATGTAATGTCATAGATGTAATTTCAAATTGTAAGAAAATAGTTGTAAGAATGCTGCTGTACAGGAAAATTGATAAATCCCATGAAAATATCTATAAAATTTGATACCTTATATTTATCTTGAATTTGACTGAATTATTAACTAAAAATGAAGCAACATATAAAATATAAATAAACTAGACATGAATATGATTTTCTGCAAAGTATGTCAAGCACAAGCAAACATGTATGAATAGCAAAATGTAGTTACATAATTAAAATTAAATACACAGATTTTGAAAAGCTTCAGCTTGCAACTAGTCTATGGTTTAAAATAAATTACAAATGCAAATAAAAATTATGAACTGCAGCATAACAAGCTGGCATTGCTTTTAAAATAAATTTACAAACAAACTTAAAATACATTTACACATTACAATACATTTACATAATGAACAATTTTTTTCACTTTTAATCAAAAATTTTTTTAATTCATAGTAAAATATTCTAAGAACACAGATTCATATTATTAACAGCCTAATAGCCAAGATTGTGTAAGTTAAAAATAATTACATTCATAAGAAGTTTAATTAAAAATAATTTTAAATAATCATAAACAAGCCATTTTACTTCACTAAATTTTATATTTTTTTTTCACAAAGAGAATTGCTTAGGTACTTCAAGCACACTTTACCTCCTTCATCTTCTGAATCAGTCATAAAAGTCTCTTGCATCGTTTCAGGTGCAACAACTTTATATTTTTCCTCTGTTACCGTGGTTGTTGTGGTGGTGACAGTAGTTTCTGTAACAACTTTGAGTGTTTCTACAACTGAAATATAGCCTAAGCGCTGAGCTATTGATAATGGTGTTTGTCCTTGCTGCAAGAGAAAACAAATCATTTCATAAAAGCAAAAATAAAACTTAAATTATTAACATTATAATAGTATCATGTTTAATTTACAACTTACGACATACTAGCTAAATTTTCTTAAAATTACTCATCAATTACATGATGAAAGAATGTAGAGGAGCAATGTTTTTATGTCACAAATAATAATTGCTATACATTTAAATATGGTTATGCAATTAAAATTTGTACATTAGAAAGTTACAAACATAAAAATGTACAATATTAAATCTTTCTTTTAGAAAAAATAATTAAAAATCAAATTTGTTTTATTTTTTACAAAGCTAATGGTTTAAATTATAGTTGGTCAGATCTGGTATATTTAAGGTTTCATTATTTAAGATAAACTGCAAAATACTTAATATATTCTGCAGCATTTTTTTAAGACTTGATTTTATACTAAATATATGTCATTGAAACAAAATAACAAAGTAGTTTGACACTAAAGTATGGAAAAAGTAATAATTACATAATTAACAAATAGTAATTAATACTGTACTAATTAATAAATAATGACATAACTGATTCTATACTGCCTTATATTTTAAAAAGTGATATACATATTCACGAAGACAAGTTGTAATATTTATTTTTAATGAAAAAAAATTTATTCTTAGTTTTAATATAAAATCATAAAATAAAACAATTTAAAAGCATATAATTATGATTCCATTTTGCTTTAACACTAACTAAAATATAATATACAAATGTGATATAAAATTTAAATAATCAAAAAAAGAGAGATAAAAAGTAATAATTTCTATGAAGTAGAAAGCAATAATTACTGTTGTGGTAACATTAGGTGAAGCTTGGTTTTCAAGAAGGAGATTAACAACTAATGTATGTCCTTGCTGTGCAGCTTGATGAAGAGGTGTATAACCATGCTAATAGGGGGGAAAAGTTATTATTATTTATTTAATACAAATTAATAAAATTTCTTACAAGAAATCATTCTAAAATAAGAATGCTGAGCGTGTCACCACTTCATGTTAAAAAATAAAGAAAGATTTCTGCATTAACCCAACAGTTAAAAAGAGGAACAAATATTAAAATGGCTGACTATTTTAAAGCAATATGTAGTATATGATTTTTCTAATTCCATTATAATTAGATAAATTATAGAATAACCAGATAAATATTCAAAAATATGAAATCCATTCAAATTTAAAACATGCTAACATTTATAATAGTAATAATAGCATACTATAGATTTTTTTAAAATTTAGCTTTCTTCAAAGATTCCCAATCATGATGACAATGAATTTTTAATAAAAATTACTTACTGATGTGGTGGTTTGCACATTTGCATGATTTTGAAGCAAGAATCGAACCATATTGATCTGACCAAAATGAGAAGCAACATGCAAGGGTGTATAACCAGCTTTTGTCTGAGGTCCAATTTCAGCTTTATGTGCAACAAGAATGTGAGCAACATTCACTCGGTCATCTTGTGCGCATAAATGGAGAGGAGTCAGTCCATTCTAATTAAATTTATTTTCAGTGAGTATGTGCATAAAGAAGGCATCTTAGAATAAAATTATAAACACATATTAAATGCTAGAATAGAATTTTTCACATATAACCCAATTACAATCTTAACTAATTGAAAAAAAACTTGAGTCTTTTAAAAGCATTAACTTACCTTAAAACACTAATGTTTGGAAAATAATGTTAAGATTACTTGTAAAAACTTTTAAACTATTTTATTTTTACACATTCATTAATAATGCAATAAATCATTTCATCTCTCTAACATCTTTAATAAAATATCTTTAAAAATTATCATATTGATTCATTTCTGATTTATATATGCTTATGTTTTTTAAATAGTCCAGTACATATTTTTCACATAAAAAAATTTATTAAAAAGGGCATATTGTAAATTTTCAATAAAAGGGACAAATTATTCTACTGAACTTAAATTTATTTTTTTAAAAAATACAAAGATTTCAATTCATGAAACTACAAAACAGATTAACCTTTGTAACCTGTTTATTAACACCTATTGATTAACAAGTGACTTATAAAACAATTGAATTATTCACATTGAAAATGGTAAAAGTTCTATAAGGTAATGTTTTTAAAACAACAATTAATGATAAATTATTTAATGTAAAAAACATTTCTTACAATTGCTTTGTGATTGACATCAGCTTTGTTCTCAATAAGAAGTGATGACATATCTGCATGTCCTTCTTGAGATGAAAGATGAAGAGGAGTAAAACCAGCCTAATGTGAAATTCACAAAAAAATAACAAAAGCAATGTCATTGAAATGCAGATCATATAAAAACAACACAGAACAAATGTTTCAAAAAATCTTGGTAAAATATTTAAAAAATGTTTTATTTTTAAAATATAGAGGACTATTTTAATTATCTAGTCATCATACAAAAAAAAACCTTGACAGAAATTTTAAGACTAAAAAATATATATGAGACATATCTCCTTGTGAAATTTTCGAAAATTTAACTAATAACTTTTTTAGCAGTAATTGAGTTCGTGTTAGAAAAATTTCTAACTTACATTTTCTTTAAAATATTATTTGTTCAGAACACATTTAAAATTTTTTTGTGCATATTAAAGTCTTTGCAGTTTTCAAGCATCTATGGCTAAATATAGGGAACAAGCTAAAATTCTAAATGAAATTTTCACTTCTTGTAGATTTTTAAATGAGTGCTACAATTGTTTTTCAGAATTTTTTAGCATTTCTTTTCCTTTACTGTCCAAGCATATTCATAACCTATAAGAATTTACAATGATTAATTTACAGTTACCACAAAAATTGTACCTTTGATTCAGAATTTGTCTTGGCTCCATATTCTAAAAGTGTACTGGCAATATCCATCTGATTTTTCTTTGCTGCAATATGGAGAGGTGTATATCCGTTCTTGGCCATTGCATGAGGAGAAGCTCCTTTATCCAATAAAAGAAGGGCAACATTCACATGATCATAGTGAGCAGCAACATGGAGTGGTGTTACACCATTCTAAAGTAGAATCATATAAATAAGGTTTATTCTTTTCAAAATACAAAATGAGTTTATTCAACCTCTACTAGAATAATTTATAAATCCTTCAAAAATAATTAAAGAAAATTTTGGATCTAGAATAAAATTAATGTTGATAAATTAATATTGCATAATTATTAGATCATATCATTGTACAATAAATTAGAAAATGTTTTAATGCTTTAAATAAAGAAAAAAAAGCATTAAGAAAAGTTATCTGAGTTTGTATAAATGAATTCTGTTATAATAAGAGGATAGTTTTAAAAACTAATGAAATAGTAGTATTGCCACAATTCTGAAATAAAATACAAAAGAGCTTTATTTTTCTTGAAATCTGATTTTTTTAAGAATGTTTTTAATAATAATTTTTTTTAAAAGAACAATTGTGTCAAAAATTTCATTCATTTTTTTCACTGACAACATCGAAGAATGTATTTCAAATGGATAACAATTCAAATTAGTGACACAATATTTAAAAAATGAAACATAAAATAACAATAAGATAATTTTAATATTACTTAAATTACCTTTCCTTGAGCATCAACGGGGGCTTCTTTCTGAATTAATAAGCGTGCAACTTTAATATTTCCATATTTGGCAGCAAGGTGAAGAGGTGTAAAACCCTTCTAAAAGTAGAAAAAATAAGCATTTTAATAAACTAAATTATTAACTTTAATTAAAATATATAAAAATGTTTTTCAATGAGTAATTTTACAGCTACATTAAAATTAATGTATGCCCAAACCTAAGAAGCCCCATTAGGAAATACCCATCTCCTTTTCTATGGCTTAGAATTTGAATGCTTTGAACCAGGGGCACTAATTACAAGCTAATATCCAGGCCAAAAGGCTAGCCCGATGCTGAGCCTCCAGTTAACTTCCCAGGCGAATTTGGTACTCATTTATTGACCTCAAGGGATAAAAGGTTGAGTTGACTAATGACCAGCTATCCAAGTGAAAGCACCAGGAATGAAACCTGGATTGGTAGTACTAATAGTCAGATATGCTAAACACTACACCACTGCAGCCACTTTTTTATATAAACTACATATTACATTTAAAAATAAGTGTTTTAAATCCAAAGAATTTTTTTCTTTTTTTTTTTTGAAAACAATGTTAAATCATTGAATAGATAAAAGATTTCCGTTAGGTCACCTATGTTATTTGTTACAGCTACCTTTTGTGTGTTATTTAAAGTTTAGATGAATGCTTAAATTATTAAAAACAGATGCACAATAAAACAATATAATTAAAACAAAAAAAATGAATAATGAACATCGTGCATTATATAAAAATGTTCATATTTTTAATTAATTCGAATTGGCATTTAAAAGAAGTATAAAATTCAATAAAATTAAAAGAGTAATTTAAATAAATTATTCACATACTCTTTATTTCTTTACTAAGAAAACTGGTTTTTATTTAAATCTTATAAATATTAATAATTTATCTCTCTTAAAAGTCACAAAGTTTTAAAGTTTTACAGAAGTCATACTTTAGTTGTTGAAGTAAGAGAAGCTCCATGATCTAAAAGTGAAGAGGCAACTTCTTCCTGGTCTTCTTTGGCTGCTATATGCAATGCAGTATACATATCTTTGGTAGTTGCATCCACAGCAGCTCCATGCTGCAAAAGTAAACTCACAATATCTACATTACCCAATCTTGCTGCAATGTGTAAAGGTGTTTGTTCTTCCTGTAAAATTAAAATAAAAAAATTATTAAAAAATTTTAAAAATAAAAACATTATTTAAAAAAAAACAAAAAAAAAAAAAAAAACAGAATATTTAATTTTGAAGTGTTTACCAATTAGTGTGAGGTGAGATGGAAGGATAGTGCCTTTTTGAAGAGTAAAATAATATGATTTAATGAATATGGATTTATTTCATTCAATTTTTTATGTCTTTTTTTACATGTTAAGGAAAAATATATCAGTAAAATAAGAATTTCAAGAATTAGATATTAAAATTAGACATAAGAAAGATCTAAAAGAATATCATAATAAAAACAAGCATAATTCTTTAAAGCTTTATTCTCTCTGTTGTAACAACCATCTAAACAATCAACAATAATTTTTTGTTGAAAAGCTATTCACAAATCAGTTCGAAAAATGTAAGCTTCTTTTCTTCTATTTATATAAAATCTATACAATTTTTTTTTTACTTACATTGAATTTAAATTAATTTTTTTTCATATAGAACTTATACAAATTTCTATTTATAGAAACTTTATAATTACTAATGCCATAAAATATCTCATAATAATGCAGCTCAGTTTGAATTAATATAAAAGTTTCATATAAGGTTTTGAAGTGCATGTATCTATGTTTAAAATTGATAACATAATATTATTGAAATATGATAATAATCAATAACAATAATAGCAATATTGTTTTTAAAGTATTTTCTTACAAAACAAACATTTTGACTAACTTATAAAACATCTTCTTTAATCATATAATGCAATAAAATATAATGTATTTGAAATTCTTAGCAAAATTGGAGATACTTACTCTTGCCCTGGCATCTACACTTGCACCATTCCTTAAAAGAATCCTGATAATGTCAGTCTGATTGGCACGAGCAGCTAAATGCAGTGGAGTCTCACCCCTTACTGTAGGCACATCTGGATTGGCTCCATTTTGAATAAGGTAAATTACTATGTTCATGCAACCCATAAATGATGCAACATGGAGTGGTGTAAGTCCAGACTATAAATATAGAGAAATATTAGTAACACTTTATCATGACTGCAAAAAATTTATGTGAAAAGAATGAGGACATACATCTCTTTTTATTACTTTTCATAAAAAATATCTTATATTCATCTACAAAGTTAGTACAGGGAAAGTTGAAAAGTTTACTAATAAAAAACAATTTATTTGCTAGTCTATATGCATAAAAGCAAATAAGAAAGGCACAAATATTCTTGATTGTATAGACTTTAATTAATTATTTTACATTCACAGAATTAAGTTTTTTCGAGACATTTTAGAAATTCACATTAAAATATTGGAATAAAAGTGCTAATCATAATGAGAAAATAATATATATATATATATATATATATATATTGATTTCTTTTTTTAAATTTTCAAGTATTCATTTTTCCAAATTTTTTTCTCTGCTATATTAAGCATTTAACAAAAATTTATAGTATATCATAATACTGGGTAAAGCGTATGCAAACTGCAACTTTGTCTACTTATTATTTAAAATCAATGCATTTTCAATAATTAATAATATCTTACTCAATTAAGGGATAATGCTTCAGAAAATTAAAAGGGATTTTTTTCAATAAAACACTATTATAAATAATATAAAAAGTTATTTACCAATATTAGTACTCTTATGACAGTTTTTTAATAAATTCATTGAACTAAATACTAATAGTAAATATATACATGTGTGTGTGTAGTAAAATACTTACTTCAGTCGTAGCTTCGATTGAAGCTCCATGTTTTAATAGCAACTCAACAACTTTAATTCTATTCTTTTTGCAAGCTATGTGCAATGGAGTAAATCCATTTAAGGCTCGAGCATTTGGATCTGCTTTTCTATCTAAAAGAAGTTTTGCCACTTTAACATGACCACAATGAGCAGCAACATGCAATGCTGTAAGGTAATCCTAAAAGTAAAATTTAAGAATTAATATAATGTTCAAACCAAGAAAAATTCAATATAACAACAAATATTATTAAAACAAAGAAAATAAATATATATTAAGGATTTTTAATACATTGAAAATCAGAAGTTTCATTAGCGATGCATTGCAGATTTTATATAGAAAAAGGAAAAAATCAAAATTTTACAAACACAAAAAAATTAATTTGTATTCTATTCTCATTTAAACACTTTTTTCTCTTTCAAAATCACTTTTAATGTTCCAACTTTAAAATATTGGATTGATACATATGAACTTGATTTATAATGATCATAATTTCAATAACAGTGAAAAAAAATGATGAAAAGAAATGTAGATTAATGAAAGTCAATTATGTATGTTTAATTAAAAAAAATAACCATCTCTATCAGAAGGGGGGGAAGAAGAAATGCAGTAAGATCAAATGAAAAAGTAATAAAACTTTATTTGTTGCAAATTAAATTGTCTTCATTATCAAAAATATTTTATTTACAATGGACCAAAAAAAAAAAACCAATAATTTTTTTTTTATTTTAAATCCCTTATTTCTTTCACATAAAAAGTAGTTATAAGTATGAAAAAGTTTCAAGTTATGTAACTACATTCAAAGTGATCTATACATGACTCATAAAGTGACTCTTTAATTTTTAAAATTAATATATTCATGATAAATTTCAAAAACAAAAACATAAAATTTTTTAATGACATAAAGCTATTAATGAACAAGTGACTTACAACAGTGACATCATCAACAGGTGCTTTATGATACAACAAAATACGAGCACTATCAACATGGTCCCCTTGTGAAGCCATATGCAAAGGTGCTAAGCCATTCTATGAAAAAAAATACATAATTAAAAACATTTATTTTTAAGCATGGACAATGAACATATTAAACATTTTCATTGTTTTTAAATAAGATTTAAAACAAGAAAAAAGTGAAATTTCGAAATATATTGAAAGATAATGTATTTAAAAACATAAAAAATACTGTAAGGATTAAGAAACACCTTAGTTTTTGCCAAGAAAGGTGCTCCTTTTTCAAGCAGGAGATCAACAACTTGATCATGACCACTTCGAGCAGCACAATGTAATGGTGTAAGACCATCCTAAGTAAAAACAATATATTTGAGCACAATATATACAAGAACAATTCATACAAAACTGATAGTAAAATCTTATTCAAATATCACCTATTTTAAAAGCTGCAAACAAATTTGGCCCATAATTTTTTGTTAGTTATGGTAAAAATCAAGATCATGCCTTTTTGGCTGTAAGCACCAAAAATAATTTCACCTGATGAAGTACAAATGAAATTTACATAAAGATACAATACAAAATCTGTTTTTTAGTGGTTTCCCTTTATTCTACATATTTGGAAGCTATAATATAGTTATGTGATCTTAAGAAATTTCACATTATTTTTATAAATTGATAAAGTAATTCAATGTAAACCATACTTGAAATTATGACATTTTTTAAATAAGGAATTTCCATGTACGAGAGAACAAAAATTTTAAATATTACAAAATCTTCCATAAAATTTAACACATTTTCCCTATTTTGATAGTTCGATAAATTTTAAATCACTTTGCTTACTCAAATTCCAAGGTACTAGATCACAAAAATATTTAGGATATTTGCTCATTTTGTTAAAAGACCAACAACTACTCAAGAAGTTAGAAATACTCATTGCACAAATAAAAATGACACAATTTTTTTTAAAATCTTAAGCAAAATTATTGTTCAAAAATATGCAATTAATAATATACACATTATTATTACAATTTTAGCTATCATTTATGTCATTATAGTTTGATTATTGATAATAACTCAAGCATCAATTGAATTTTAAATAAATGTTATTAAATGCAGCATTGGACAGTTGATTTCCTTTTTAAAAAATTCAAAATATTACCCTTTTAAATTACTTTTCAAGTTATTTTTTAATAAATATTTTATATGAAAGGGAAGAAAAAAGAAAACTTACCCTAGTAGCAGCTTCAATGTTAGCCCCATTTTCAAGAAGTAATACAACCATATTCATTTTACCCCATTTGGAAGCAACATGGAGGGGAGTGATTTGGTGCTGAAATCAAAGATTCAAATATATTCAAAGGAATATAATTAAGGTGTAAATATTTCATGAAAATAAATAAAACTTCTCACTGAATTCAATAAGAATTAACTGGAGGGAAAAAATAATTTCAAAGAATTATATAATTTTACCTTGGCTGCATAGTTTACATCAGCTCCCTTACTTAAAAGAATTTTGGCAATATTTTCATTACCATAATGGGCAGCAATATGTAAAGGTGTAAAACCACTCTGAAAATAATAAAAACAATTTATTAAAATGTAATTTACAGATGCTAATGAATAGATTTAAGAAATCAAAATTCGATTCCTCATAATAAAATAAAAATAAAATTGTATTCTTCATATGAAAATTTGAACACTTAAATTACAATCCATTAACCAATCTAATTAAATGAGCTTCTTAACTTTAAAATATTCTACTTATTTTGAGAACACTATATTTTGAACTCTAGTTTGAATTACTGAACAATAGTTACAATGCTTATGAATAATTAAATTGCTCATTTTCTCATCTTAAAATCTAAATTAAAAAAACACTGCTCTAATTATAACTATTTTTGTAAATCTACAAATATTTTTTTTTAATTGCAAAACAAGTCTTATGTAAAATATAAGTATTGCATGAAAGATTAAGACTGATTTTTTTGCAAAACATATCATTGAATGAAATTCATATCTACAATATGTAATATTTATACTAATAATATAGAATACAATTACAATTTCAAAAAAAAAAAAAAAAGTTTAAACAGGTAAACAAGTCACTTTCGAAGTTAAAAAATAAGAATTCAGAAAAATATAATTTATCATAATTTAAGATAAAATGTGTTTACAAAAGTGTGTATTCTTTTCCTATTTCTTTCTAATACAAATTTATATAATAGCCATAAAAATTATAAGAGCTTTCAAATTTGAAAAGTCTGTATGACTACCAAACGTTTTCTCTGATTTTTCTTATTAAAAAACTAATAAATGGATTTTATCTGCTATAGTAACATTAATTTTATGATAATAACATACTTTGGAGGTAACATCAGGATTATGATCACTCTGAAGAAGTAATGTTGCTGCTTTACAATCATCTTTTTTTGCTGCTATGTGCAAAGCAGGCAATCGCACCCGGCCTTTCGTGTCATTCTCCAGCAATACTGCAACTACTTTATCATGACCTTGTTGCAATGCTACGGCTAATGGGGTGAAACCATCCTGATAGAGAAGGTTTTTAATTATTTTGTGTAACAAGTTAAAAATTAAATTTAAAAGAGTGACAATATTTTGTAATGACAATAAGCACATATGTTAGAAACTACAATAAAAAAAATTACTTAAAGAGATAGAGCATAAAATATATGTAATTTAATTCATGAACTATTCAAATATAATTAATCATAAAGTAATATCAATGAAAAAAAAAATTTATGCTCATGATTCCTTTCAAAAATTTAATTCGAAAAAAAAAAAATCTCTTATTGCATAAATATTCTTTAAGAAAATGTGCTTTTTTCTCTCTAGAATTAAAAATCAGAAAACTTTAAATTTAAAATTTCATATAATCATTAAATTGAAGAAGAAATCTTTTTATAGCATTATTTAACAATTTTTCTCATTCATATTCTAGTTATTGAAATTAAAAGATGTTTTTCATTTTGAAATATTGAATAAGACAAATCATATTGATACTACTGCTAAGAACATAACAAGAATATGTAATATGAACATTTAAAATATTAACATTATAGGATCTTCTATGCTACGAATTTCAAGATGTATTTATATGTGAAGAAATCTATTGGTTATAATTACAGAAACCATCAATGTATATTCTTGTGAGTTTCCCATTACAATGCTTTTGAACAAATTTACCTCATTTTAAACAACAGGCTATTTATAAATTTAATTTAAATGTGAAATAAGTACAATTTTAATTGCTAACTTCCAGAACACTACTGAAAGGAAAGAGAATACCTTCTCTTACCTCAGTTGCTAGGCTTTGATTCGCCCCATTAGCCAGAAGGAACGAGACCACGGAATCATGATTTTCCTGAGCAGCCATATACAATGGTGTGAAGCCATTTTGGGACTGAACATTTACATTGGCACCTAATTGAACTAAAACTTTAACTACTTCCTCTTGACCCGCAAGGGAAGCAATATGAAGAGCAGTATTGCCTTTCTGAAAATAAAAAAAAATAATAAAATGAATGATGTGATGTATAAAAAATATAATTTTACGTTTTCAATATAAAACTGATTTACATACACACTACTTCCCTGCTATTTTTAATGAAGCATATTTATAATATAACTCTTGTTTAAAATCTTACATTTCTCTTTCCATTTTTAACAATCCAAACATGAATTTTACTTAATTCAACCCTTTAAAGTCACCATCTTTTATTCTAAAAAGAAATCAAAAGTAAAACATACATATAGAATAAAATGAAACATGATTTGTAATAATTAAGAATAACAACCTTCGTGGCAGCATTGACGTTGGCGCCTCTTTTAAGAAGTTCAGTTACTACATTCACATTCCCTTCTTTTGATGCGAGATGTAAAGCATTCAATCCATTCTGGAATCAACATACATATTTAGTTTGTGTGAATAAGAAGTACAAAAAAAATTGATCTGATGACAAATACAAAAAAATTAAGTTCCTTAAAAATCCATGCCACAAAAAAATTTTTAAACAATTAAGGAGGGAGGGGGTAAATACTGTAAAAATATTTAATACTATAAACATTATATAAAATCATAATATTACATATCAACTCACTAATCAGTTGCAATAACTCCATTAACGATGAAATCAACTATGATAAATTCCATGATTAAAGTTGTTTTAATAATTAATAAAACTAATTATGTTAATTTAAAAAAAATAAAAATTTCTCATACTTGAGAAATAATTATTCAATTTTTATGAATGTTTAAGAATCTGAGACTGATGCTGCGAAACTTTTATTTTAATGTCATACATCTTTACTTATTATCACCTTCAACACGCAGCCCTCTTCTATCCCTACAACACTTTATGCAAATCTTCAATTATTCGAAACAGTGCTAGAAATCTTCTCTGAGGTCCTTCAGGATGTGTACCACTTTCTCTTTTACAGCTTTGATGAACTCAAATCTAGTTCCTTTTAATGCAGATTTTTCCCTAGGAAACAGACAGAAGTCACATGGCGCAAGATTCAGTAAATAAAGTGGATGGTCTAACACTGGGATGCAGCACTTTGCTAGAAACCTCTTGACAGACAATGTCGAATGAGCTGAAGCATTGTCTTGGTGGAAAAATTTGTGGCACAGATTTTTTGTCAATTCCTACAGTCTCAGCAATCACAGGAATACTAAACTGAAGGTCAGATCGAGCCATACGTATTTTTTTCAATATTGTCATCTGTTTTTTGGGGTGGAATGACAACCCGAACATGAATCATTGTCAACATCTCAGCCATCTTGGAAATGCTTAACCCAATCAAAAACACATGCACATGATAAACATTCATTGCCACAATACTTCTTTCAATAAATTGTAAGTATCAGTAGCAGTTTTTCTAATTCATGGGAAATTTCACAACAATTTGTTGCTGACTTATAATTTTTCCACAAAACTAAAGAATAACTCTAATGCGAATCAAGACTACAGCTATACAGATTTGTATAAAGAAACAAGAGGCACTGCATTTGAAAGAGAAGACTTCATGCTAAACCACCGTCAAATGCTGGCATTTGGTCCATACATACTTCTGTAGAAGCATCAGTCTTGTTATTTAATAGACCCACCTTGAATATTTTACTAGAAACCAGTATGGGTTGCCCAAATAATACGTGGACAAGCTAAAAAAAACTAATACTTATATAGGAAATTTAAAAAAAATTACTATTGTTATTGAAACACTAATCCCATCATTTCAAGAACAGGGTATTGCCCTTGGCAAGAATGATCGTGTTTGTTTTTTTGAAGAAGTCCTGCATTGCTTCCTTGATTGTCCAAATGAAAATCTTTCCCTTATAAAGTTTTTAAAGTAGTTTAAATATGTAAGTTATGTTGGATGTTCCATCACTTCCCAAATACTGCAGTATTATTTAGAATCAATCAAAAGAAATCGAAAAAAAATGATAACATTCCTCAATGAAGACATTGCTTTTGATTTTTTTTTCAGTGGACCATATGATGTGTGCTACAACTGCAAACCAGATCTCTTTGATTTGGGTATGTAGTTGAGACAACAAGACTCATCACCCACAGCAATACATATAACAAAAGTGTAGGATCTTTCTTAAAACCAATCAAATGTTTCAGGCTGAGGCCCAAACTCATGACTTGTTAGCAGAGATAAGGTATTTTGGAATCCATTACACACAGACTTCACAATCTTGCAGATGTTGGTGGGCAATTGACTGACTCAGGCATAGTGCTGTACAGATGTCACTAGTCGTAAACCTTTGATTATCTCTAATATCATCAACTGCAATGGATTGATTGATTTCTGATCATGGTGTTTTCTTATGCTGGTCTTGGCACTGATGTACACCCTTCCCAATAACTAATAGTTAACAACTGTTTGTCCTAAACAGAGCTAACCATAAACAGCCATCATTCAATGATTAGTGCCTGAGTTTCACTCACTTTCTGCCACTACTTTACACTATTCTAGATCCATCCAACTTTAGAATGAGTTACATTAACTTTAAAATGCTGTCACACTAACAGATTAATTGGCTATATACAAACTAAGACACATTCCTGATAATACATTCCTCTTGATAACACATAAAATACATTTTCTTATAACTCTGAATGGTAGTGCTGTTATCATTGCTGCCACATTTTATATGGGCAACCCATATAAAATCAGATTAAATTCTTTGAAGGGTTACTAAAATGTTTTTGAGAAATCCACAACCTTTAGTAAAAATTTCATTAATGAAATAGGAAATATATGTTCTCCCCCCCCCCTCACACACCGCTTCTTCTCTTGGTAATAAAAGTTTCATTTTCACCTTAAAGATGCTTTTGTGAAAATAGTTTACTATAGACACCAATTTATACTTTCACAATCAATACATAATTGAAGTCTGAAAAAATTATAATAGATCGGTACATTGTCTTGCAATATATTAAAATTTGAATTATCTAATTGATAAATAAATTTAATGAATTAAGTTTCCATTAAAATTTTTGTACATTTAAAGAGTAATTTTTTTAATATATTTCCATTTTTTCTTTAATTTTTGTGGATTGAAATGTACTTTTTCACTTCCAAATCTTTTGAAAGATGTACATATAGACATGAGTTATAAGTTGGAACTCCTGTTTTAATTCAAATTACTTACATGCTCTCATTTCTCTTTATTGTATTTAAATTACAGTATTTACAATAAAAGAATTTTTCAATAGAACTAGACAAGCTCTAAGTAAACAACAAATTTGAGAAAAGAAAATGAATTCTAAGCAAAAACTTTTAGTTTCTCATAATTATATTCTTTTCAAAATTCTGTTACATATTGATTGCTTTTAAGCTGAATAGTAGAGATGAATATACTATATCTGTTATATATATATTCTAAAATATTAAAGTATATTTAATTACTGACCTCCATCAATTTATTGTTTGAAATTAAACTTTGCAGCTGTTTTGGATGAAAAACATTTTATAAAGTTTGATTTTTCTGATGCTGTATTAAAATTTATACACTATTTTTCTTAAATACATATCTTCATATAAATAAACTGTTGTTTATAAGCAAAAAAAATAAATACTTCAAAACAATTAATATTAAAATTTTTATCACTGGTCCTTGTGAATAAATACAAAAACAAGTAAAACATTTTAATTTTGGCCAATTAAGCAATAAAGAGTAAATATCCAACTTTTGAAATTACTAAAAATGTATAAATGGTAATAAACAACAGAACATTTAAATACATTTTAATAATCTGCATTATAACTATCATGCACAGCATGAAAACACAAGCCAATAAGAAAATTTATCATTGTATAAGTTATTTTATTGATAACATCCAACTAAAAAGACATTTTCAGCTGTGTATCAATTAAGTCATTGCATTTAATCTTGAGATATATTTGCAAGATTTTTCATCACAGGTATAAGAAAGTATAGATTGATTTATGACAAATCAAAAAAGTTTATGTTAATAAAAAAGTAATAAAATTACGTTTCACTATTTTTCAATTGCAATACAGTGAATTAATTTTTCAAAGTCTAATAAAAATTTCTTACTGCATTGCTTGTATTAATGTCAATATTCCCCTTCAAATGTTCAATGATCTTTTCCACATTCCCAGATCTTGCAGCTCGTAGAAAGCTGGCATTGCCATCCGTCTAAAAAGGAACAAAACAGTTGAAGTAAATTTATATGAGATATAATTTGAATTTCAAAACAATTAATTATTCCTTTAACTTCTTTTGGTTAAATATACGAAAAACAATCAAAATATGGGATCAAAATTTTAATTATGTATTTTTAACAGAAATAAATTTTTGGAATACAAATATGACACTAGATATGATTTCAAGAATAAATTTTACAAATAAAAAAAAAAAGTTCTAATGTCAGCAAAATGCAAGCAATACCCAACATTTAGACTAAATTAATTACAAAAATAACTTCTCAAACACATATTTAATAATAAAAAAAAATCAAAGAAATTTTAGTAGTGAACTTTATTTGAAATACTTAATGTATAACTGTTGTAATTAAAACCATATTAATAATATGAAACAAAAGAAAAACACTATTTTAGGAACTTCTATATTTAATAATAGAACAATTTAAGAACAGTTTTTTAAATGTACTAGCATGCCAGAAATAAATTTTTATAAGATGAAAAAATACATTAAAGAGAAAATCGCTCCTTTCAAATAAGAAAACTTCTACTGAGAAAATTAATTAAGTTTAATTTTTTTAAGTGTTCAAATTTTTTCATGTCTATTAAAAAAACTTCTGTCGCTTAATCTACATACTACAATGAAACTCAATACATTATTATATTATCTAAATATTTTATATTAATAAACATTTAACAATTAATAGCTGAAAAATAATTTATTCGCAAAACATGTAATATTCGTCAGCAATTCACAAATACATACAAAAGGTAGTAGTTTGCAATTTACGGGAGATGTAAGTAATTTGCAAATGTGTACATTATTTTAAGCTAAAAAAGTAAATGATGCAGAAATCAAATATCGCGGGTTGATTGATTGATTGAAGAAGGGATGTAGGGCAACAAGGGCCATTATCCCTATCAATAGCGGGTTAATGTCAAAAAAAAATAAATAAATAAAATAAACAAATATTTATGCTCTCTTCAGATCGTTTCAATAAAAGTTGGTTGGGTGATGTGTCTTGCTTATTACACTTGGGACGTTAATATGCCTCCAGTAAAAAATAAAAATTTTAAAAAAAAATTGCAGCAGGATTATCACAAAGGTGATACAGATGTGTTAGAAATATATAAGAAAAGAAAACCAGAAAATACAGTCTTGCCAATAATAATAAAGCAGTTGTCGAGATATGCATGTGTAAATAATGAGAGTTATATCAGAGATAAGATTTTTTTTTTAAATAAAAAAGAGATAATAGCCTTTACTTCTCCACATCCCTTATAAATCAAACAATAAATTATAACCACGGTATATTGAATATTTGTTTCTTTGAAAGTGTTTAATTTTTCTTAACATTTTTTTATTACAATGAAAAATCAGTTATAAAATTAGATGTTAGCGAAAGCCAGTGAATAAACGCTTGAAAGCATGAAAATTGTCAGAAGAGGGGTGGATGAAAAGTACTCAAAAGGGGTAAGATAATGTTGTATAGAACTGAAAAATCATTCTGAGTATCACATTAAAATTGCTTAAACAATGGCCAATTTTTTTCACAAAAATATAAGAGAATTATCAAATAAACTTTCAATTCATGATCTAGTTCGTTTTAACCTAGATGCTTATCATATTATATCTTAACACAAAGAGTTATCTAAATTGCAAAAAGAGTCAATAAAATAATCTGTTTTGAAAACAGATCAAATTGGGATAAATATATATTTAAAAACTTTGGCGCGTTTTCAGAAACTTTCTAATATTTTTTTTTAAAAAGACTTGAGAAAAAAAAAATTTAATAGTAATTCTGAAGTAACCAACCTATGATTCAAATTTTGATAACCCTATATTTAAATTTCAAAACAAATCGAAATCTCAAAATTTCTCATTCAAACTTTAGAATTCTTCAACATGATAACGATATTTTCTCATTATCCTCTTCTTCTTCCCCTTCCCCCCCCAAAAAAAAATTAAAATAAATTCATAAACCATAAAAAATACAACAAATATTTTAACTTTAATTTCTATTTATATAGAAAAGTATTAAGTATTCCAGTACCAGTCAAAATTTGGCATACAGATAGTTTTCGAATGAGATTTTAAAATGTAGTTAAAAAAATTTCTAGCTATCAGTTAAATTTTCCATCAGTTACGATAAGCTAATTGAACAACATTTTTAAAAAGTGATTTCAGTGAAATGTCAGCTTTTCAAGAAATTTTACCTTTAATTTCAAAAAAAATTTTTAAAACAAATTAACAATGAAAAAATTTTATCGATTCCTCCTACATCAGGATCAAGTAAGGGAGGGGGAAGGTTGTTTTTATTTTTTCATGATATGCGATTATTTTTCCACAAAAACAATATTACAGATATTTTACAGTTCAATTTTAAGTTTAAATCTAAACAAATAATATAATTTTTTTATTTAGTTTATCCACGTCATATTATTTCACATGATTAAATTTTTAATATTTTTAAACGTAATGTGGGTATACATGTTTCTAATATCTCTTATAGTAAAATTTTTTTTAATAACCTATTGATTTCTAACTTTGAAATTTAATCCTCCTACACCTTTCCCCACTACTCTAAAAGAAGAATCTGCTTCTCCATGATAAATCTAGGCAATTCAAGTTTTGATAGGAATGATAAATCTAGGCAATTCAACTTTCTCTCTTTGTCAACTTTCTATAAATTCATTGACTAATTTCGGCACAAACCGAGTTTCGTGTGCATGTTTTAAATTCTCAAATCTTTAATAAATATTTTAAAATACTTGCAAAAGTCTGAAAAAAAGTAATCACGCAGAAACAGTCTTTTCTTCAAACTTCCGAATGCATTTATTCCGAGTAATTAAAAACCATAAGCCCAATTTAAAAAAAAAAAAAAAAAAAAAGGAAACTCCAAAAAAGAACATCGGAACTTAATGTGGCGTATCGAAGCAAGCAGTAAGTTGTTGTGAATAGAAGAAAAGTTCCTGGACGTATTCGTCAACATTTGTTTAATTTTATCATTGCATATGATATATGTTATGATAGAATGTATAACTCTATCATAACATATTCTTCTACATGCCTTCTGAACATACAAAATTATGACATAAACATTAACTAAAACTTTATAAATCATTAAAAAAATACAATTGCCCGTCTTACCAAATGTCAAGCATTAAAATTTTAAGCTTAATACCTGTTTCGTGCTTTAAAAAACATATCAATGTAAATATATTTTAAACGATAATACTGGAGAAATAATTCGATATAAAAACCAACGTTTTTATATGGTGGCAAAGTTTATTAAAGAAAATTTTTGAAATATTAGTTAAAACTGTTAGTTATTTTTAACTTTAAATTTTACTTAAAAAGAGACATTTGTGAGAGTATTAAAAAATTCATAATACTCATAAAATCAAAACATGCATTTGAAAGTTTGTAAGTCATTCTATTAAAAAAAAATGGGAACCAGAATTCAGAAAAAATTATTGTGATAAGACATGGCGCCAAATATTGGAAACTTCCTTTCTTGCGAATGATTACTGACTAAAAGTCAGCAACCCTTGCTATCTCGGAGATAGTAAAGGGGAGATAGTATCTCCCCTTTGTGAGTACAAAAGTTTTACGATACCTCATGTGGCGAGGGGAGTGCTCGGTGTTCTCAGAGGGGGAAAGAAATTTTTTCCTCAATCCTAAAAGCGCCGAGGGGAAAGAATATTTTGACTTATTAAAATTATTAAAATATTTTTAAAACTTGTCGCAAATGTCTAAATATTGCATTGTTAGGCGAGTATGAACGATTCCCAAAATTTCAAAGCTCTAGCTTGATGGGAAGTTGGTTAAATTAACGATCGAAAATTTGATGACACACACACACTCACACACACACACACACCAAGTGAAATTCAGAAAAATGTTTTAAAATAGAAATATACAGAGACTTTTTTTTTTAAGAATAAAATTAATTTATGTGCTTTAATACTTTTTAAATCGTTTCAGGCTTAAGAAACTAGCACACGTGAAAATTTAAAGTTCTGAATATTTTCGACAATGGATCTAATTCTTTAAAAGTGAAAATTGTTTTGATAATTTACAAAAATCTTCAATTTGCTTAAGAAACAGTTTTTCTTTTTTTAGAAAAATATACTTAAAAGCTAGGATGAATTTAAAATAACTTGCATCAAAAATTAAGATGCTTCCTTGATCGACTGATGAATCCTTAGTTTTTGTTTCAATCAATAACCAAAAGTGAACAAAAATAAGGAATGCTCAATCTTAAAAATTTAGTTTCTAATGGAAAATAAATTTTTAAACCTACAGAAACACCAAATACATTTAATAATAAAATTATCTTAAAGCTATATGGCAATTTTCATCGGCATTGACAACCTTCAATTTTTGCCAAATCTTATGGGATCTAACCTTTACTTTATTTGAGTGAAAATGCTTTCATTTGCAATAATCTTAAACGGTGTTTTTCTTTTCCATTAAAAAATTACGGTTTTACAGTTTTAATCAACGATTTATTCAAAATTTTTAGTATTGAGATTACTTAAACATCGAGAACTATAAATTTTAGAATTAAAAAGTGACAGTTGGTAATTTTATCACAACTCCCACATCTTTTAATAAACACTATGATACTATATTTGTTCTGCTTAATTGCAATGCAACGAGATAGTTTCTCAAAAAAGTTTTTTGTGAAAATGTATAATAGTACGAACATCTCACTCGGTTAATATAAAGACTTCAAAAAGTGTTTTAAATGTTGCAAAAGCATTATAAAATTATAGTAGTAAAAAAAGACTTTTTTTAAATTTAGCATCGAATTATGTATTTTACAATTTGAAAAAAGTCCATTTCAGAAGTTCGGATAAGAAATATATGATCGTGGATTTAGATATCTTTAATGCACGCATGAGTCAACTAGATTTCTGAAATGCTAAAATAAAAAAGATAAAGCAGAGATGTTTTTAGAAGGATATTTTTATGATTTATTATTGATCAAATGAATAGATATGAAATTTTAAAAAAGTACATCGTGTCGGGAGTGGAAAAAAATGGAAAAATGGGGTAACTCATTGAAGAATTGTCTATTGATCATTTTCTCTTTTTCTAAGAAGTCCGTCTATACGAATGATTCCCTTCGCATAAAAACAAAACCGTCGCCATAACTTTTCTTGCCAATAAGATGGTTTTCGCCTTCTTTGGCGTAGATTCATTCGAGGCAACCCTTTATATTGTTTGTTGTTCGATTATCGATGCATAATGATGAATCCAGGTCTCAAAGATGGTGACAACTCGAAGCGATAGAAATTGAATTTTGAGGGCGAATGCGACCAAATCAAAATTAACAAATGAATCAGGATCGAATTAATTTGTGTACCGTTTAACAGAAGGCAACACAAAATGGTAACACTAACTTAGCTTAGCAACTACATCTGTTGGTAAAAACGGGTATTTTTGAAACCACTCTCGTACATCGAATGAATAAAATTTTAAAAAGTGAATAAAAAAGAACAAAAAGTTTATATTAATCAAACGAAATTTCATTTTCGAAGATTTTATGAAAGATACTCACAAAGTACACTCATGGACAAAAAAATTAGAGCACCAAGAAATAAATGCGGGATCGTAACGAAAGTTGGCATGAAAGTACATGTCGGGGAAATATGCAAATGATTAGAAATGCAGCGTGATTGCGCATTACGTATAGCCGGTAGAGGGCGTTTAACGTCGTTCTCCGTGGAGTATAAAACAGGTAATCAAAATTTGTTTGAGTGTGTTGAATCATTTACAAAGGAAGAGCTGAGGTAGACATGCCATCACGCCGTTTTCGAAGACAATATGAGCAGTTTGAGAGGGGGAGAATCATCGACATGATGGAAGCTGGGTGGTCATCTAGGCGAGTAGCTCATCAATGAGGCCGCTCTGATTGTGTTGTGAGAAGGTGTTGGGACCAATGGATCAGAGAGATGACATTTACACGAAGAACAGGCTCAGGACACCCTCGACAGACCAGTCATCGAGAAGACCGCCACATCGTAAGAAATGCAAGCGTACAGCCAACTGCTTCATCGGCCACCATCCAGGCACTAGTAGCACCTTCACTAAGGCCCCCTGTGTCTTCTCGAACCATACGAAGGCGCCTGGCTGAAGGACATTTGGGATCGCGGCGCCCATTACGCGTGCTGCCCTTGATGCCCACCCATCGACGCTTCCGTTTGGAGTGGTGCCGCGCACGAGGTAACTGGAATGCAGCGGAATGGAACCAGGTTGTCTTTAGCGACGAAATCAGATTGAATCTCAGCAGTGATGACAATCGTGTTCGTGTGTGGAGACCCCGTGGTGAACGCCTCAATCCTGCCTTTGCTTTACAGCGACACCCCGCTCCCACAGCTGGTGTGATGGTATGGGATGCCATTGCCTACAATACACGGTCACCCCTAGTATTGATCCGTGGCATCATGAAAGCCCAGCGGTATGTCCATGACATCCTGCAACCACATGTGTTGCCACTCATGCAACGGCTCCCAGGAGCCATTTTTCAACTAGACAATGCTCGGCCTCACATGGCAAGGGTGTCACAAGACAGTCTCCGCACTGTTACTACCCTTCCTTGGCCTGCCCGATCCCCAGATTTGTCTCCAATCGAGTATATCTGGGATCATTTGGGACGGCGAGTTGGGCATCCGATGAGTTTGAACGATCTAGAGTCAAGGTTACAGCAAATATGGAACGAAATGTCTCAAGACATCATACAGAACTTGTATGTCTCAATGTCCGATCGTATCGCATCGTGCTTTCGCGCAACAGGGGGTTCAACAGGGTATTAAATCCTCCGTTCTTTTGCCTTTTTCTCTGAAATAAATGATCATTTTTCTTTGATTTTCTAATCATTTACTTATATCAAAGTAGTCATTACGTATGTAAGATTTCGTTTCATTTTGACGACTCCTTCTTGGTGCGATAATTTTTTGTCCATGAGTGTATATTTGTTCCGATGCTTGTACAAGAACATATATAACATTTTTATTTCAATATCATTTTTCGAAACGTACAAATTTAACTTTTAACGTTTATTTGGTTTGGAAACGTCAAATAATATCTATCGCCAAGCTATTTTATTTTTACACTGAATAATTCACGAGTAAAAGTAATTTTTTTAAGAGCATAATTGTGCGATCTTATTGTAGATCTTTTTCTACTTTTAATTTCGCTTTCGGATTCACTAATAGGCGTCTAATTGCGATTGGACTAATACGTGTTTATTTGTACTAAAGTGTGCTCTGACATAGAAGTAATATAGGGCATGCCAAAAGTCCTTCTGCAGTTACAAATTGATATAATTTTTAATGTTTTATAACAAAGAAATATTTATTTATTTATTGATTTTTTTTATTTTTTGAAATTTTTTAACTAGGTGCAGAAAACGGTATCTCTTATACGAGCACCATGCTACAGTTGGCAAATAAGGGATCTTTTAATCACATCTGTCACAACCCCTCACAATATCTCTTGCTTTATCCCTGAAATTTTTTGACGCATATTGGTCATAAACTTAGCAGTGTTTTTTAGAATCATTTACGAAAACATGATTTTTAACGTAAGGTTTTTTTGAGAGAGTTGTTGACAAAGTCTTGTGTCAAGAAATATTTGACCATGACTAAAGAGGCCTTCTTAAATGAAAATAAACCTCCCATACCCTTTGTTTGAGAACAAGGGAGCCTTTATTTGCCTAATATCAATGGATAATTTTCACACATTCCTCAGTTATGTATTTCTTTATAATTAAAATCCTAAGCTTTAATTTTCAGAATCTTATAAAAAAACAAACAAAAATTTAGTAAAAGTTATTCACATCTTAAATTTGAAGAAACTTTTGGTCTATTCTGTATTTATTAGAACAACGGTATTCGAAATGATTCGTTACGCAGTTCTAAAAATTTCGAATTTTAAAAAAAATGAAACAAAAATTATAGGCAGATATATAATGATTTTCGGAAATGAAATCTCTTTTCTGAAATATTTTATCATAAAATTATTAATTAAATCTTTTTAAAAAATTGGAACATTTTCCACTAGAAATCGAAAGGAAACGGCTTTAGGATCTGAGATAAAAATTAGAGTTTCGTTATTGTTTTAGAAATTTTTGTAATTTGACTCTTTTGTGTCATCTTTTATTCTTAATTTAAAAAAAAAAATACAGATTAAACAACACATCAATCAACAAACTTAAAATATCTTATTTTTTACATGAGACTTATCTTAATACTTAAGAATTTTAAAGATATTTTTAATTTCAAACAAGGGGCTTTTTATGAGTAAGCAAACCAAATTGTTATACATTTATGAAGATGACTCATGTAAAACACGTTTCGAATTAAAAAGGAAACAAAATATCAGAGTAAATCAAATCCGAAAAGATCTCTAATAAGTGCCATTACACTGTAAGGGCTTAACTTTCGTAAGAAAATCAGTAACATTCGCGGGGAAACCGTAAAAATATGTTATTTCCCATCCTAACTACCAATCATGTAATGTACACAGACGGTGCTATGATATAAAGGATTCAAATAAAAGTATCAGAAAATATTTATAGAAATGTCTGGCAAAAAAACATCAAAAGATGAACTTTTATGTGTTCTGCGGTTAAGTGATAATATAAAAATGATGTAGTTTACGTGACCAGCATAAGTCGCGTATATTGGCATGATTTATTGTATTTTGTGCTAACCCTTCTCCCAACATACTTTATTTCTATTCTTGTAGACAATAAAATAATGTTTTCTCTTTCATCATAAATGGAATGTAATAACAGACATCAAAAGAGAAAACAAGGGCTCGAAGTCGGAACGAGAAAAGACGAAGTTTGGCGCCAGTATTGGCGATTGGGAATAAGAAATGGTGTGGGGTGGGGCAATTATTTAGGCAACTAAAAGTGACACACAGACAAAATTTTAAAATTTAGTTACAAAATGGTAAGTTGTCGACGCTTTCAGAGTGAATTTAGACTCAGAAGTAAAAGTTGACAGTTTATACCAACTTTACTGTATTGGATTTATTAACGTCGCACTAGAAGGAACACGATGGCTACAGGCGACAGACCTCGTAATTTTCAATATCGGTCAAGTGACGAGAAAGACACATGAGTTGGTGCCTCCCCATCACGCCGACGGGAGGACTTTGGGTCTCGATAGATTTAATATGAATCAGTCCCGGCTACTCGGCGGGTCTTCAGTGGCATTAAGGTTCGGTTCCACAACTCAACGAAAATATTAGAGCAGCGGCAGTGTCACAACCAATGAGGTTCTATCGAGGTGTGATTATTGCTAGTCGAAATTAACTTTACTGTGATGTAATTTTTGTAATTTCTAAGAAGTAATTTTTTTTTGTAATTTTTTTTAAGAAATATAATTATTATTTATTATCATTATTGAATTTTGTCAATACTATAGTTTTCAGCAAAGGAGCAATATTACACACGTATTACAATTAAATAGTATTGTATTAAAATTATACATGTATAACATACATGTTATTACACATATATTAAAATCATCAATGATAAGAGATAATTAGATTTAAAAAAATTTGAGCTTGTTTGCAACAAACATCAAAGAATGATAATTAGCTAAAATTTAACCAGTGAGTTTACTCTTGTTGTTTCATACCTTATTAAACTACAAAATATGCACAGAAAAAAAAATACTCTTATAGATTATTTGCGCTAAATAACATAAATAAGTGTTCCAAGCAATACAATCCATAACATCAGAGAGAGAAAGAAATACAATGTAAAAGTTTCAGAGTCATATGTTTAGTCTCTCTATTTAAATCAAGTTCAGAGTCTTTGTTTTCGCCTGGCGTAGACTTCAAGACATTCATCCATCTTGGCTAATCTTCCTCAGAGCACATGCTAACAGAGACGTACTTGGGGTTTTCGGCACCCGGGGGCAACTGAAGATTTCACGCCCTCGCCTGTTTGCCAAAATTCAACAGGGAAAGAAAATTCTTTAGAAATGTATTTAAAATAATAGTACTTTAAAAAAAAATTCGTATTTTTTATTTAAAAAATAGTTTTAAGTATTTAAAAAGTTTTGAATATTTAAAGCACTTTCAAGTGTATAATTTTCAAGTTTTCGTTAAATTCATATAGTACGAAATAAAAAAAAAATTAACACAACCAAGGTAGTTCGAAAATGTAATTATTATAAAATATCATTCAAATGTAACATAGGCAAAACTTAAACATTACATTGCATTTGAGAACATATAAAATGCAAAGGAAGTCAGTATAAAATAGTCGTGCAACCTGTTAAATAACGTCTAAAATGTTTCTGGGGTGGGAGTCCAGTATGCTAGAGAAGTGATGTGAATAAATTATTGCCTGTTGGGTATATAGAACTTCATACGCACTTCGAAATCAGATAGAGACTAAAAAGGAAAAAGAGCCTCGTACCGATAGAGTGATGGACTAAGGATACGAATGTTTTTTTTATTTACATTTTAGTGCATTAAGAAAATACAGCATCTCATTCTAAAATTTTGTAACATAAATTTCACGCCCATCTCCTCAGGATGCTGCAATGGCGAGAGATGTCCCCTTCTTGCCAGCCCTCCTAGCTGCACCACTACATGCTACGAAGTGTGGCTATTAAATAACGAGACTGACGCTGTTACAGAAGAAGTAATTACGCATGCACCAAATGCCAGAGACCGCCAACTGTTTGCGGTCTCTGGCATTTGGTGCCAGAGAATGAATGCCTTCTCTTTTTAATGCAGTGTCTTTCGCTTCTGTACACAAATCCATACATCCATAGCCTTCGTTTGTATTAGAGGTTTTGTTTTTTGTTTGTTTCGCCGGTAAAAATGATAAGTGAGCAACGAATTGTTGTGGAATTTCACATGAAACTTAGAAAAAACGCGACTAATAATTTATTGAAAGAAGTGTACGGCACTGAATATTTATCACTGTCCCGTGTTTTCGAGTGGTTTATGCGTTTTCAAGATGACCAGAAGATGTTGAAGATGATTCACGTCCGGGTCGCCTTTCCACTTCAAAAACAGATGACAATATCGAACAAATCGGTAATCTGGTTCGATCTGACCGTTGATTATGTATTCGTGCAATTGTTGAGACTAGGAATCGATCGACAAAGAAAACGTTCGGCAAATTTTCTCCATCAAGACAAAGCACTAGCTCATTCCACATTGTCTGTCAAGAGGTTTCTAGCCAAGTACAGCATCCCAGTGTTAGGCCATCCACCTTATTCGCTGGATTTTGCCCCATGCGACTTCTGTCAGTTTCCTAAGATGAAATCTGCGTTACAAGAAATAACATTTGAGCTTGTTGAAGCTGGGAAGAGAAAAAGGCGCGCATCCTGAAGGAGCTGACAGAAGGAGACTTCCAGCACTGTTTCGAACAATGGAAGATTCGCATAGAGGATGGAATAAAAAATTATTTTTTCCCCAAAAAAGTAGTCACCCCCCCCCCCCCGAATTGCTGTCACTGCTTGATGCAAAGTTAACTAGTAGGAGCTTAAAACAAACAATGTACTATAAAATAATAATTTATTTCATTTTGTGAGTGCTTACCATTTATTTCATTGCATAAATTGGTGCAATGAGGAGTATATGAAAATGACATTTAATTAAATTATTTTAATTAAATTAACAATTATATCGCGTAAAAAATCATTAATAAATGAAATAACCCAAATAATTGCTTCATATATTTATAAAATATAATTTGATATGATATTTACAAAAGTAAATTTGCTATATATGAGTTTTGTTTCATTTTTTTATATGTTTGATTGAAAATTCGTTGAAAATATCATCATAATTTAATTTTTCGATTCGCATTCGATTGTTAAAATGATTATGTTATTGTTTATTAACGTCGCTCTGAGATGCAACAGGAGAGCTAATGGAAACGATGTCGTAATTTCGAATCTCGATCAACTGATGAGGACGACACCTGAGCTGGCTCCTTTCTTCTCCAAACTTCCACACTGTACCAACGGAAAGACTTGGGACCTCAACAGATTTATCGTTCATCAGTCCTGCTGCAGGGATCAGGGCTCGAGCACCACGACTCGACGAAAAAAACTCCAGCCGAGAGTCCGAAACCATGACCACTATATAGACTATTGCGGCAAAGATAAAATGTCAAAAATAATAAATATTTCCAGACAAAAATAATTCGACATAAACAATTCTAGATTGATGCTAAATCTCAAGTAATTTTTTATTACTCTTTATTTTCGAGAAAGATTCTTCTGCAAATGTGACAATTATTGGTAAGGTTAATAAAAATTTTAGAACATCAACTATATTTGGATATAATTCAAATTAATTATTTTTAAATAAATAGTGCAACATTGTGATGCTGTAAGAGAAAACTCGAAAATTAGTTTGGATTTCATTAAATAAATCATTGATATTAAACTCGCTTTACGAGGTTGCAATAAAAGAAAGGAAACCATTTTGATTTTGTAAAATCAGAAATGTGTGGAAGTTAGTGGGTTCGCACCTTACAAAACTCCATCAGGGTGGCCATGCAAGGGCCCATTATTACGAAGAGGATACAGATAAAGATTTCTGATGCATGAAATTTGAATCATAGACAAGGAATGCGACACTAGTTCTCAGAAAAATTCATAGAATGCAGTAGTTTTTGTCAAAGATATCCAAAGGAACTGGATTACTTCCTCTTGTATTATTATGGAATTTCAGAGGGAAAAAAACAAAAACAAACAAAAAAAAAGGCATTTAAAAATATTTCCTTGTTAAATTTATTACCAGAAAGCGAATAATATCTGATGACAAAATCTTTTTACAGTAATATTTCAATTCTTACGGGCGCCCGCGGTAGCCGAGTGGTCATGGTCGTAAACTCATGGCCGGTGTTATTTCCATCGAGGATTGCGTTCCAGTTTTGATGCCATTAAAGATCCGTTGAGCTGCAGGGATGATGCATGTTAAATCCGTCAAAGTACCAAATCTTCCGGATGTAGAAGATCTTTTCAGAGCGGAGTAGCAGCTCAAGTATCGTCCTCGTCACCTGACCGAGGCACACAATTGATAGGTAATCAAATGAAATTCAGTTGTTACATTTCGTTGAAAGAATATTCTTCAGATTTGATTAACACCGCTCTTTGAAACAACGTGAGAGCTATTGGCAATGGATCGCATAATTTTGAACCTCATTCAGGAGACTCAGCCACCTAAGATGCTGCGCGAGTCCATACCATCGAGAGGACGTGAAGCCTCAACAGAATTAACGTGCATCATCCCCAATGTACGGTGGGTCTAAAGTGGCATCAAGGCTCAAGCCCAAGACTCGATGAAAGCAACCATGATCACTAGGTTTCCGAGATCACGCAAAACTTAGAAGGACACAGGCTAAGTCTACACTTTACATTTACCACGACCAAAAGAAATTGAGTCATTTTAAGACTTGTCGAAAAATGTTTGCTAGACTGACTTAGCGGAGTGGAAACTTCTTTGCTAGGAAAAGAATGAGCTGACTGAATGTACAAATTGTTCGCTTTGTGGGAGCCATACCCAAGAACATTAAATCGAATAAACGGTATCATCAGAAAAATGATGACATCACAAAATATATGTACAACTAATCGAACAGAATGCAAATGATGAGAATTAAAAACACATTTAGAATTGAAGATAAAAGAAAGATAACGATGTGATGGCGTGCTTTCCTTGAGCTTCCTTGCAAATCGAGAGATCAAGAGCTTATTTGCAGTTATTTCCTAAGCTATCAATGTTAATGATTATAACTTAAAAGGTCGAGACATTATCAAAGTCACAGTTAAAGAAGTTTATAAATTAAAGGCTTTATATTTTCAGTTTTCATTAGCAATATACACTATTATATAATCCACACAAATGTGTTGAATAGAAACAAAGAAATCGAATATGATATCAATTAATGCTATTGATAACACATAGAAATTGTTCCACAAGTTGGGGAGACAAGTAATTTTTCGGGATTTTTTTGTTTGTTTTTCTAATTACATTAATGTAAATATACTGCGTTCGAAAAACAATCTCCATCACTGCGTCAAGAATTTGTGCAATGCTCTTTTTTCAACACTTCTAATTGCCTTGCATTGCGTATCAGTTTGGCCCGAATCTTTTCACCAATCTTTCACCTACTTAACTATAAACTAGAACCAAAAATTTTTTTCACATAAACTCAGTTTGGATGACAATACTACATTCAATTATAATGTTTTTACGATTTTCTCTTCACTAACATCTGGGACTTTATAGAAGTTTGAATTGCATAAAATAACTAAAATAACAATTTCTTCCCAACCCTAATGAAACGTGATTAGCTAAATTAGATACAAATTAGAGGTGGAGTGAATTGAACAAGAGATAGTGATATATAATAAAATAGAATTGAAGGAAAATGAAGGAGAGATAGAGAATAACGGCTTGCTGATAGATATTTATAAATAGGATTGAAGCGAATTTTAGTTAAAGCGCTAAGATAATTAGTGGCTGTCAGCGAGTAGTGTTCGAATTAAAACGAGTGATTAAGTAAAATCAGATTTTATTATTAGAGCATAATTTAGAATTGAAAAATAAAGTGGGATTCGAGGGAGAGCAATCTCATATATAAATATATTTTCAACAATTATTAAAAAAGTATTTTATCTTGCTCTTACGTATCTTTAACTGGAGTTCAATAACCTTTGACTATTTTAGCAGATTGTAAGAAGGCAGTAGAATTAAATTATGAAGAACGGGTGTTACAAAACTGCACACACACAAATTGCTAAACATATTTTTGAAAATAAAGTTCAAAAAATCGGAAAACAATAGATATAAAAATTTTTTAAAAGCAATACTTCTGTGTGGTAAATAGATACAAAAGAATTTTAAAAGTAAGAAAAAAATATTCGGACTGTTAGAAACTAAATAAAAATGTTTTGAAAATGATAGTTTATAATCGTCATTAATAATTAAAAAAAAAGTGGAGATGCTTCAATCCAGCAGAAAATTTTTGCTAAAAACTGATCTAACTTATGATCATGCACAACAGTTTAGTTTTTAGTCAAAATATTTTAGCTGGATTGAAACATCTCCACTTTTTTTTTATTATTATTAATGATGATGATAAACTCTTTTTTTTAAAAAACTTTTTCATCTACTTTCTAACAGGCTGAAGAAATTTTTTTTATTCTTTTGCCTCAAAGAAGTGTTCGTTTTGTTTAAATTTTTTTTATATATATCTTATTTTCTTTGTCAACACTGAACATGTAGTTCAAAGACGAAAAAATTCGGATTGATCAGTATGAATCAGTAATTAAATACGAGCTAAATTACCCTAAAATCTATTATGGAGTTACGCTCAATTTAAATGAGTCCTCGAGAGAAAACATCTTGGTAAATATGTAGGCATCTTAACGAGGAGAGTTTAACGAGTAATCTTCTCATTTATTAATACTAAGATTATTCAATAATCTTAATTCATGCAATTTACCAAATTATCTCTTATCATCAACGTGATTATGCTACACACAATTTATTCCATTACTTTTAATTCGGGTTTATGTTGTTGTTGTTTCTTTCCTTTAAAATTTATGTCAATAAAAATATGAGAATCAAAAATTCACTAGTATTTCGGGAGCTTTTTTGTGGCTTAGTTTAACAGAATAAAATCAATGGAAAAAGTGCAATAATTGGATTCTAATGTTCGTTTTATGGAATAATTTGCATATCATTTTACTTCATTGCTAAAATATTTCCTATTGAAAAGTTCTCAAAAATAAATACTAGTAATAAATGCTATTTTTTCAGGGATGAATAATGATTATTTTCAAGGATTTCGTATATTCTAAGAAAAATGTTCTAAAATTTCACATGCAAGATGTTGGAGTGCATCTTAAATGCTTTTCAATACTAAAATGAAAAAAAAACCCTGTTAATACAAGATCTGATGACCTAATTTTTAAAAATGAGTTACCACCACTGAAAATTTAAAGATTTATATTATATGAAAAAATATATGGGGTGGTTCAAAACACTACTTGCTTTTGGAGATAGGTGGCGTTGCTATAGCAAGTTAGTGTTACCATTGTGTGTTGCTATCTGATAAATGAAGTCAGAACAAATCTGACACTGATTCATAGGTTAGTTTTTAATTGCCGCCATGTCGAGTTCTCGTTATCAATGAAATCTTGATTCCTTATTATACACCGAAAAACCAGAAACATTCCAGAGAATCTTTTCTAAAGAAGGCACCATTAACTGGAAAAGCTATGGCGATAATTTTTTGGGATGAGAAGGGCGTTGTTGTAACATTTTAATTTATTATTGAGTAACATTAGAGCTCCATAAGAAAATTCTAAAAGTATTTCAGTTTCAAAGTTCTAATGCCACAACGAAAACCGTGTCAAGCTTAAATGATATACAAGAAAAAGATCGAAGCTTAAAGTACACAAAGTGAATGGATTGCACAATCAGAAGACAAAAATTACTAGCGGGTAAGAGTAAAAATTTTCTTTCAGAATATGGGTTGGAGCTTTTTAAACTGCAACCCTTCATTTAAATGCAAATTAGCGTTATCAGAGCAAAGTAGAGGAAATGTTATTGCATGTAAGGCCACACTTGTCTCTAAATGAGCAAAAGAGTAAACTACGCCCAAGAAACAATAGCGTGATCGTGAATTATTAAATTGGATAATAATAATAAGTCCTTCGTTCTCATTTTAAAGTGCGATTTCAACACATAATCTCATATTAAAATATCAATCCGTATAAGTAAGAAATGGAATGTTAAGGTTATTACAATATAACAAAAAAGATTTTAAAACTTATTGAAAGAATTTTCACACTTTCAAAGCAAGGCGTTTTTATCAAAATTTATTTTTAGTATTAAAGAAAAAAATTGTTGTATTTCTCTGCTGTTATATGCAAATCAAACTTTAAAAATAAATTACGAAAATGAAATTTTAATGAAAAAAAAGTGATATACGATATATGAAATAGTCAAGAAACGTTTTTTTTTTTATTAATCATTTCAAGAGTTTATACATTTGCAAGAAAGAAAATGTGGTCGAATTTTCTTTCAATAAATCGTGTTGCAATTGAGACACATTTTTAGAGGATAAATGAAAAAATAGGGAGAAAAAGTAGGTTACGAAAAACAAGCTTGTTATATATTTCAAAACTTGAAATCGAAAATATAAGAAAAATTCCCGTTGAATACAGTAAATATATATGTAACTTAAAACTTAAGTTTGGTGTGTTATATAACAAAAATTTGTGCATTTTTGGGCATAAATTTTGTTTCTGGCTGAAACTGGCTCAACATAAGTCCAATATTTCGCAAGTAACTTAACAATCTAGTAAATTATAAAATAAATTTCAAAGATCGATTCAAGTTTACACTAATAAATTTTTATTATCAGATGTCTTTCGATTTATTACTGATCCACAGAATGGTAAAATTCAAAGATTTTAATATATGAATTCTAGTTAGTTTTGCGTACATTAATAATTATTTTTAAAACAATTAAGTCAATATACAAAAAATAACATTTTTATGCTAATAACTCACGCAAATAATTAACTTCGAATTATGATCATACAACTCAAATAAAAACTTCTCGTGTTAAAAATACAATAATGGCATCAAAACTTAAATTTCAATTCTCAAGAAATAATGGTGAGTTTTTCGCAATAAATAAGTATTTTTTTAAGAAAAATAGTAAATATTCTTTTTTTCCCGCAAAAAATAGCATACATCTCCAAAATACAAACCATATGAAACATGCTTTCAAATCAATGTAACATTGAAAAGAAATTATTCGAATTTTGATGTGTTAAGTGACTACATTACAATCCAATTTCAAATCTAGTGAAAAATATACATTGATAAATATAATGAAGCGTTTGCATTGTGTTTAAAAAGTAATGTAAATAACATGGCATACACTATAACGAACATTTATGGTTCTTACGTTAATCTATGGTTTCCAGAAATTAAGAAAAAATCATGAAAACAGCGATTACTCAAAAAGTTGCATCTAGAATGTTATGAAGCTAAGTCATAGTATATAACACATTGAAAAGTAGAAAATAACAAGAAAATAAAATACCAGACGATATATTATGGTATTTTAGAAATCAGCACAAGTATCAAACCTATAAATTGAACGTTTTAGTTTGGCAAGGGAAAATGCATTCAAATTGGAGTATGAACATTCCTAGAAGCAATACAGCACATGCAGTGATGTGTGATACTGTCAATTATGTGATGAGTTCAGCGGGAAGTGAGAGCCATTGCTTTTGCAAAGCAGTTGTAAGCGTGATAAGGGTCTGGGGAAAAGAATTGAAAGCAGTAAAATGTCTTTTTAAAGCATCCCAAACATGCTTGAAAGGATTCAAGTCCGGTGATTGAATTGGCCATTCCATTCGCTAAACTACTCGGTGATGAAAAAATTTTCCGTGATGCGCCCTATGAGGACCAAAGTTATTATCCTGTTCGGAGGAAATCTTTACCTATTGTATTTGCATAATGGAGCATATAAACATCAAAGATCACATTTCTATAAATGAGAGCATTCAATGTTCTACGTGGAAAGACATGGAAGTTTGGATATCCTACAGAAGAGATACCGCCTTAAACTCAGATAAGGACTCTTCCGTATGAATCACTTTCACGGATGTTTGATAGATATTGATGACGCGTGTTCCCTGTTCTCTCCTAAACAAACAATGCCTTTTATCGCTATGAAGGCTAAACCTGGACTCATCCGTGAAGAGAACAGGTCTCCATTGATCAGCCGTCAGTGAATATGTTGACATGCCCATCTCAAACGTTCCCTCCTACAACATGAGGTGAGCGGCACATAAATGGTTTGGTTTGGTTCGGTTTTATTAACGTCACACTAGAAGTAACACGGAGGCTATTGGTAAAGGACTTCGGCCAAGTGACGAACATAAAAGGATAGTTGTGAAATTATCATCACCCGGTAGACGTTGAAACTAACCTTTAAAAAGGGACTCTTACGTTGAGTTAGGGTTGCGATTCTACTCCTTCGCGCACATAACTGCAAATTTCGATCATCAGCAACGGTTTTAGTGCTTGGTCGTCCTTGGTTGAGCCTTCCATATGCCAAGTCAGTGACTTGAAATAATTGCAAAGTTTCTGAACCACAAAAGGATTGACATTTAGCTCTGAAGACTTCTGTTCGAGTTTGACTTGCCTCTAATATCCCAATGGCTCTTCTTCGGGCAAATGATGTCCCGAAGTCATTGTAACGAATTGGCTATCTCAGATTTCTTATTTCACTATCACAGTGATGTCGGTAGCTTTACTCTCAAGCATGCATTTTTCTACTCCTCAATAATGAATTCTTAGAGCTATCTTGACAATAATTTTCTTGTCAAGACAGCTCTAACAATTCATTATTACGCATTTATAAAAAAAATACTTCGAAATGCTTTTAAACTACGAGTATGTCTACTATATAATTAGTTATGCTTGCACAGTGTTTTAAATACAATAGTCAATTTGTTAGTTCATAAAATCGAGTTTTTAATTGAAAAGGGCATGTATCCAGAACACTGGAAGAAAAATTATAAGATCAAAAATTTTGAAAAATGAAATTTTAATCAACAATGTACATTAAACAATTTACGAAATGCTCAAATTCAAGATAAATTGAATTGTTTCCAAAGTGAGTAACTTAAAGTTTAATAATGTTAACTAAGAGTCAAATAAAGCCCAAAACACAAGATATGATTGACTGATTAACGAATAAGTTAAACTCATGGACAGCTTTATAATAGCTTCGGAAACACAATTAATGATTCTGGATGAGATAGAAAGACAGATTGAGGAAGAAAGAAAAATCTGTATTTTTTGTACGTATTTCATAAGATAAAAGAGATAAAGGCACACATAAAAATTAAAGCATTATATGATAAAAGTAAATTAAATTTGATTTGGAAAGAGAAGATGAGTGAGAGAAGCTCGGCCTTTAATTTTTTGCATTCACAAATAAACACAACCTCACTTTAAATTAATCTGAAATGTTTCTAAAAAAGTGATGCTGATAATATTTTCAAGTCAAGGAAAGAATACAATAAATAAATAAAACAAAAGTTAGAACACTGAAAAAATAATTAACCGAACAAATTCATAAAAGAGCAAAATGTAACAATGTAATCGCAACTAATGCGCACATTTAAAGTTTCTAACAAACCTGTTGAAAATCAACATGATATGAAGCATGTTATTCTGAGTGCGACGGGAAAGATTAAATTAATTTTTGAGCAAATATAATAAATATAATTTAACACATAGTAAAAAAAAAACATTGATCAATAGAAATGCACGTTTTCTCATATCGTGAAGAAACGTCTTGTAATTAGTCTAAAAAAAGAACGACTCTATCCATCTCCAACTTTATGGAGAAAACAAGATACGTTGCCCAATCTTTAAACTATGAGAAACATTGTGACTGGCAAACGAAGGTTGATTCAGCGATTTTACACTTTGATTATCATATTCTTCATATGTTCTTGGCAAATAACGATTTTTGAAGGAACATCAGCTTCCGGCGTCATGAAAGAAGTACCACATTTCACTAAGAACATAGTGACTGGCAAACGAAGGTTAATTCAGCAATTTTACGCAAGGATTATCATTGTATGCTCTTGGCAAATAACAATTTCTTGAAGAAACACCAGCTTTCGGCATTATGAAAGAAGTACCACACTTCATTAAAGACAACCCACCAGAACCCATTCATAAAAAAGGTTCATTATCATATTGCCAAACCAATAAAAAAGCTTTTGGCAAGATGACTAGGGGAACCCTTGTAACAACCTCCGTACTCCCCAGACACGAATCCTTGGGGAATTGAGCTGCTTCCAAAAGTGAAGCAAATGTAAAAGAACTAGAGTTTCTTGGGAATGACAAAGAATCTAATTTACAACGTAACTGATTACTGCATTTTTCATAAGAAACATATCGACTTAGTCAATTTCGGAGCCAACAATATTATGTTCAGTTTTCGGCTAATATAAAGGAATTCACTCTGAAATTAGACTCTCTCTCACACACACATGCAAAATTTAACATATTTTTCTAAAATGACGAAATGTAATATTCTGTAGGTTTAGCTAAATTTATCGGGAAAACAATCATATTTAAGGGTAAGATATGGGATTTAGTAAGACAACACTAATGTATTCTTGAGGTGGAAAGCAAATAAACGTGTAACTGCGCAATTTTTAATGTAAAATTAACAATTTTTTAAGTAATGTTCATTATATAATCTTCAGTTTATTAATTACTTAAATCAATCAGCGGAAACAATAGGGGATTCAAATTTAACACCTGTGTAATAGACTTTATATAGTCTCAGGGTTACAAAACACCAGTTCAGGCAACGTTTTTTTAAAATTAAAATGGCTGTGAATCCACAAAGTATTATTCATTTTCTGTTTCATGCAAAAAAAAATGTTAGTCTTGCCTATTCTTCTAAAAATTAAGCTTATTCTTCTACCATCAGTATTTTTACATTTCAAGCGTGTAAATTAATAAAGCTCCAAATTTAAAATAATACTTGCCTAATTATTAATTTTAATTCTAAATTCTGTTCACAATAAAAATAAATTTTATTGTGAATTCAGTTAAAAATTTTTATAGAAATTTATGTTTTCAGAATGCATACATATGTTGGACGAAATGACGAAGGAAACGTTTATGTGAGTTCCAATAGATTTATTCTACTCACCCTGTAAAAATTACATAGAAAAAACTTTTTTAATAGAAAATGAAATCTGATCTTTTTGGGTAATTACTCTTCGAACGTCACCAAAAAAAAAAAATCTCTTTCCCCTTTATTGATCCCCATTTGGAAATGAGGTCATTTCGTTAAAGTATTGGGCAAATGAAAATGTTTTGCATCTCAACATAATGAAAGACAGATTACCCTCTTAGCGGGATTTCCTATGCTCTGAAATTTTAACAATGCCGGATTTGAATTCGATCGATGCCAAGATTTATTAACTTCTTTTTAAAAAATGGGAATTTCGTCTATGAATCAACGTCATTAAGCATACGAGACGAGACGGTACGGGTTTTATTCACTCGTCATCCATACTTATGTGGTATGAAAAAATCGATGACGTAATTGGAAACCATACAAAACTGAATTAAGAATAGTATTGATTTAGTTAGCAAGAAACATATTTTTGTCTTCCTAAAATTTTACATAATTTGAAGATGATGAAGAAACAACATTATATTTCTTTCATTTATAAATTTCCAATAAAAATTCTAGAAATAAAATGTTAAAGTAATTCATATCGTTTGGTAAAAAAAATAAATTTCTAATCGTTCAACCAAACATTTACCAAACACTGCCACAGAAATTTTTAATTTGATATCAATATTCTTTGCATCATTCGGTAATTTTTCTTCGGCTCGTATTCACAGCTCAATCCGTAAAAAAAATCATATCCTATTGAACAATCATTGTTCATATCAGAAACTTTTCTGAAATGAAATCTATAGTAACATTACTTCATCTATATTTCACATAATACTTTTACATTTCCTCCTTATATTACTTTTACATTAATCTTCTAAGAAGTTACATACATCAAACCCTTATTGTTATTTAGCACTATTTTTGTTTGTTTTTATTCCTGATTGACATATATGGCATTTTAAATGAATATGAAATGCAGGTTTCAATAGCTCTGGTTAATAAAATATATTAAATTGTAAGGCGTGTGCCCTAAAAAACTTCCTGTTTTAAAATTTTCTTTAAAAAATATATATAAAAAATAACAATATTTACTTTTAAATTGCATTTTTTTTTATTTCAGCAATCAAAATGAATTAAATTTAAGCTCAAAGTAACTTTTATTAAAATTCAAAATTATTAATCAATAAAGGATTCAATTCATTTAAGTCTATCTTTGTCTGTGTCTTGGAGTAGGTCCGAAGCTTTTAACACATTTTGTGATAGAAAAATATTTCATTATTATAATAAATTTGTATGATTGTATAACACGTGTGTCTATTTACCATACTGCGTTCTTAAAATTTTGAAATATTTTATATATCTACACCTTTTTTTCATTTTAACAAGTTAAATATCAATTTAGAATTACAAAAAAGGAGACGAAGCATTGAACATATTTTAATTTAGGAAAAAAATAGTAAAATTCAAATGTAAATCAATAGTATAGTCAAATGTACCCAGTTCGTGCCCTATTATTTACAATTAGGTGGTGAAAAATTAACAACAAAAATTTGCACATTCAATAGATTTGTCATTAGAAAAGCTCAGACTCTGGTATAAATTCTGGGAAATTTATATCATTCATTTATACCAAAAATATTACATAAATGTTAAAATACTCTTTGAAAATTAAACTTTGTTAAAAATGTTTAGTTCCGTCTTCGACAAACCAAATGTGAGATTCTGAAATATGATTCTTACAAATTAAATAGATAATACAAAAGAATATACGAATGAAAAATCACAATCAAAGAAAGAAAGAAAAATAGAATGTAATATATTGGACTGCACATCACTCAAATTAGAGGTACTCAATTAAAAATTACATAAGATTTTCAATAGTTTAATCAATCTATTGATTGGGATTTTGGTAAAATATCAAAGTAATTAGAACAATGAACTTGGATGAAAAGATTATAAAGCAAAATGAAGAAAAGAATTATTTAAAAACTACACGAATAACTAATTAAAGGAATTTACAATTTCCTTTATAAAATTCTAAAAAAATTCTTGAAAGTAATTACCTTGCAATCTCTCTTTAAATGCAATGTCATGAATCAGTAACGAAGATAATTTTATTGAAATTGTCAAGTAATTAGCTATGATATACATGTTTTATAATTTCAAATTGGACAGCATTTCTAGTTTATTTAATTAAGCATTAATATGCTTCTAACAGTATCAAAAGTTTTATAAATCAAATATCTTATTCAAAAGAAAATACAATTAAATTGCACTTGTTTGATAATATAAAACAATTTGAAAGACGTAAATAATTTCTTATTCAAAAGAAAGCACATTTAATTGATTTTGTAGAGTATCTATTGCTTCGATAGAGAGTTAATTTAATTCTATAATTACTGTTACGTAACATGTATCGTCTATTATATATTCTTTTAAAAAACATATATTACTGTCGCTAAAAGCATTATAATATATTAAAACAAATAGAAGCAAATAAAACATTTATGTTGTCCTACAAATTAAATAAAGGATTGAATGACATGGGCCAATTTTGAAAAAAAACCAAGGAATGGTAATTAATAAATCCCATCAACATCTATTTTGATTTTGCGCGAAAATAGCACACAAAATAGGAAAGGAGAGGCGTTAACTCCGCATCTCGCAGTGGAAATGCCGCGATTTAGGCGGAAAATTGCCAAGCAAAGAAGCATTTGAAAAGTAGAGAGAAATGGGAAATACCTGCTGATGCTCCCCTTCATGAACCATGGCTGGGCAATTACTTACAACTGAAGGAACTCATGCCCTTTGCACTAATTTGGACCGTGCATTCTAATTCTTTGCAAGACGGTTGGGATTTCTTAGTGGGTGTCATGAACACAAAACCTCGGAGGTGGATTTCCTAGGGAAGGGCCGGGACCGTGCAATGGAAGAAAATGTCAATTCTATCGGTTTATTTACTTTTGTATAATGTAGGGGGAAATTGTCTCGTAGGGAAAATCACGCGTTTTCTCGTATCACAACGTGTCTGCAGTAGTCCGTATGAGACGGCAATATTGATTGGGAAGCGAAGGGCATGCGCAGCTTCTTGTTGCGGAGTGCAGACGAGTTTAAGGGCGCCAGAGTGGCAGATCAAATATAGTCCACACCTCGATATGGTATCTTTTTATATTCTTTATTCTACCCTCTTTTTCACCACCCTTTTCCCGGTTGTCTTTCTTTTTCCATGGCAATGACAGGTAGGATGTGACCGATAGGCCGATACCGAGCGAAGAGACGTCGTAAAAATTGCAATTTCATTCCGGAAGAAGTCCAGGAATGTGTGAAAGTTAGTTGGGAGGAGAGGAGGAATCTCTCTCTCTACATCAATTGCTGAAGAAAGCGCGGAAAATTCAAGGGCATGATTGTGTTTTGGCAACAAGCGCACGCTTCGTGGGAAGATCGTTTGATAAGCATGAGCGATCCCGATTTATGATACCCTGCATTTTTGGCGCCCGAGTTCTTCATTCCCGTTTTTTCCTGAATTATTTATGTAGAAATGATATTAGATTTTCTGTGACTGAAATAAAAATAAAATCAGAGTAAACAATACTTGAATAAAATTAATGGGGGAAATATGTAAATTATTTTTTTATACATTAAATTTTGTGACTCTTAATATTTTTTTATTCAGAATCCAATTTCCTTAAAATTAATTCGAATTTCTCAAGACGTTTAGTAAATTCATTAGTCCTAACAATAAAATCTAAGATAAATAATAAGTAATAATATGGTTACCACTCCAATGTTGTTTATCCAATATATATCCTTTTGAATGATTTCCGATACAACGATGAAAGTGCAAAAGGAAATAAACACCATTTGATTAGCAAGTTAGACCATATTATTATACCTAAATTAGTTTCATAATAATTGTTTGATATTATGATTTCATTACGTAGACCACTGATATATGCTCTTTTTGTAATTTTATTCCGTCATTTCAATCGCTATATTGGTATTTCTCCAAACTGTTAGTTGCAAAATTTGGAGAAAATTAATTATACCTAGAAAAGAGACTATTTCTTAAAATATATAAATTCTGAATTTGATACCAAAGGTTAAAATTAAAAAAATAACTATTTTGTAGTATGTTTATTTTTTTTTAAAAAAAAAACTTAACATTAGAAACGCATGTCTAATTAAATAACTAAATCTTTCAAATACTTTTCATGACCGTTGTAAATATTTGTGTTACAAAACAGGGAAATATATATAACGCCTCATATAATTATTTATAATTTACATTGATTTTAAACATAAAGTTTTTTTTTTTTAAAAAAAAAATGATAATCTGTTTGGCATTTAAGAAACAACATATGAATTTATGATACATGATATAATTGAATTTGTTTTAAAAAAAGTAAATGTGAAAAATATTAGATAATAGAAAATGTTTAAACTAAAAAAATATTAGAAAAATAGATCAATCTGAGAAAATCTTCATCGAACACACCCATTCAAAAGGAATGAATGCGATGAGTTTCGCACCTTACAGTCAAATGTAAGAGGGAAAATAAAGGGAGGGGGAGACTTAGGTTTCACTTATTTTCTAATGAAATAGTAAGGGAAAATAAATATAATACTTTTTTCGTAAGAACTATTTTCGTTCACACATCAGTTTAATATTACTCATCAAATAACATTCTTGTGAAACATTTCAAATTTTAAGAAAAATCGACAGGTTTTCAAAAGAAACATATAAATAATACTACAACAACAACAAAAAGACGCACTATTCAATACTTTCGTATTACAGCAGTGTGTGACTGCGTTTCATGTGATATACAAACATAACCACATGTTGATCACAGTTAAATTATGTTGACCGCAGTCAAATTATATTAACCGCACGTATAATTTGAAAACGTAATTTTTATTTAGGAAACTAAGCCATTACTCATTGTAAACTCGTGTTATTCCCAGTAATGATAAATTTGAGTAATAACTTGCAGCCTTGAGAAAGTTTTATCATTATAAAAAGAGAATTACTATACGTGACATTTTGAAGATGAATATAAAGAAGAGACGAGAGTTTTTTCCCTAAAGAAGTAAATCAATAGCCTTTGTGCTGCTTCCAGTGCGACTTTAATAAAACCAACCAAACTAAACCTAAAGTAGTAAAATAAAGTTGTAGAAGCAATGAATATAAATACGTTTTCTTCCTAATGAACGATTCTGAATCTCATGTAGCGAAAGATATATTTCTATTGTTATCAAACAGAATGGAAAAGTGAGTGAAAGTTGAGGTTTATAGCACTGGAGCCAAATTTGGCTATGTTGCGCCTATGTGTATTTGTGACTTTGACGTTAAAAAAAATGAGAAAAGGGGGGAAATGGTTGACAAGATGAAAGTTCGAGAAAAGAGAAGGATCACTAGGGTATACCGGGAGCGCGTCACCCGCGTTTAGCAAAGACAATAAACCCTATGTAAAAAAAATATATCACAATGATATCTCGGAGTCAGGATACCAGTTTTTACGGAAAAAATGCAAGACCCTGAAGGGATGAAAACTTAGGAAGAAATATTTTATTCGAGCAGTATTTATTCAATTTGCAAGAGTTCTTTATCAAATGTTTAAGGAAGAAACTATTCATTATTATGAGCATCGATAAATTGTAAAAAGGAATTTTTAAATTGGCAAAATTGGAAACGACTGAAAAGATTTGTATGAACTGAGAAGATCACTGTTTTAGGATCAATTTTTTCATGCATTCATCTTGATTGAGGGTACTGTTGCACATTTACCATGAGGCAACAGTTAGGTCTTGTTTTGTGGTATTTCGAAAATCTTCCTATTAGTTTTGATCATTATACCCTAGATTTGGCAAGGGGAAAATATCTCCTTGTACCCTGGCTTCCAGAAGTTAAGCACCCACAGTAAAATCAACAAAAATGGAAAAATTTAAACTTAAATGAACACAAAATTGAACATAAAAGTAACAATTGTATTTATGCTTTAAATTAGATTATGCGCAAAGATGAAAAAAATACTTAGTTCTGTAAGTTATGATACCTCATATTTGGATTATTAACAAAATTATGTTGAAAGAAGAAAAAAAATTAAACTTATTTGAATAATGTACGTAACTTCACACAAGTGATTGTTTATGCTTTCAGTGAGGTGATAGACCATTACAGATGCTAGCAATGGTCATTTCTCTATTGGGATAGTTTCCAACTCTCTGAGACTGGCTGCGGAGACAGTCTACCCGAAGGCACTCCTCAAAGATTTTCATTGCGATTAAAGTCAGGGAAATATACAGGCTACTCCAAATGAAAAATACACTCATTCTCCAAGTACGAGAACTCGTCAATTTGGTAGAGCCAACATCATACAAAAGAAGGAAATCAATAGTAATTGCTGCAGCGTAGAATCTCATAATAGGATCTAGAACCTTAGCTCGATTCTGCGCAGCCATCACACAGTCGCCTTTAAATATGCGCAACTAGGTGTAAAATCCCATTGAAATCCCAGTCCACACCATGACGCTGCCATCAATGATTGTGTGATGTTCGATGGTGTTTCTGGCCTATGTGTGTCTTATTCTCTCAACACCGTTGCATGCATATCACCTGAATACTGGACAAATCTGAACTCGTGAATGAATAGGACGTTGCACCAATCTGAGTCAATCCAATTAACATGTTCATGATAAAACATCAATCATGCGCCTCTGGAATGGATAGTCAATGGAACACAAACACGTGGTACTCGGGCGCACAGTCTCTGCATGTAAAGCCAGCAGCGCACATAACTGGCAGACATTGTCTTACCAAGTGACGTTATACTAGCCATGGATGTAGCAGTTGCCCAGGTTTCTCGACGATTCCACTCTTTCTCTTGATCAATATACCGGTCAGAAGAGGATGATAATCCTTAGATGATCGAGAACAGGCATCTAAACAACTGTTTGACTTATTTGGAGTTGTTTCCATTATCGAGAAATTACTGAAAGATCAACGCCTAAGGAAAGAGCGACATCTTTAACTGACGATCTTGCTTAAATGGTCCGACCGCAGGCCAGCGCTCACTATCTGCCTTTCGTCTTCTTCCACCCATGAAGAAACGAATAACATCAAAAATAAGCTCACGAAACTCTTAAAAGCGCTTTTTATTAGAATTTAAGCGCAACTCCTCAAATCTTTCAAAGTGCCTAATTCGAAAGTGTGGTTGTAACAAGCGATATTTGGATGCTGTCATTTACATTTGCAGAAATTTTATAAACCACTTGACATCACAAATACACTTTCAAAAATTAAAAACTTACATCGTGTGCTTTACATTTGGAAGCCTGTATATATTAAGCATTTGTTTTTCAGTCGAAGAGCTTCTACATTCTTTCTTAAAAAATTTCAACACAATAAGGTTTTCTCATCTGTTTTTGGTTGAATAATATTTGTGCGAAAGTTAACGACGCATAATGTATATAAGTTACGCAGTTATCTAAATTTCTACAAAATCTGGAGTCTTTGCTAGTTAGTTTCAGTTGCATATGTAACAAAGTCTGTAATTATTCATTTAGACAGCGGACTGCGACTGAATATTTTCATTTTTTTTTTTTTTAAATTTAAGCCGATTTTTTCTGATATGCATTGGATACAAAAACTTCCTTTTTCGTAAAACAAAACAACGCTTATTTAGTATTTATGATCTGATTTTCTTATCTTTACAACGCCTTTTTGAACTAAAAAAATACAAACCTTTTTAAAAAAAAGAAAAGCAATTTTTTTATTCAAAATTCCTATACGTATTCCATTTCGTTCAATTATCCATAATATAATTTATATTCAGTCGAAATATAGAAAACAGATTTTTGTTATCTACTTTTGCTTTTAATCAAATTTATTTTTACAATCTCTTGTTAAAATTCATTTATTATTCTTAACAAGTATTTTTTTTTTAATAAAAACTTTGTTGATAACCGATAAATAAGTTATTCTCTGAAAAAAAATAGTATAAGCCTCTATTTTAATTTGATGTTTTAGAAAAAATAATTCGAAAAAATTGCATAAAAGTAATAAAAGGTGAGAAAAAAAACTTTTCAAGGCATTGAAGAAATAAATATGGTTCCCATAAATATTTATTTATTACAAAAAAAAAAAAAAACAGGGTTTGGGAGCAATATCATCTATTCGAGTGAACCTTTACCACGGTATCCATACAAGCCAAGCCTCTTTTATACGTCTACCCTGCAGTCTATTTCCAACACCAGTCATCAAAACTCGGAAGGTAAACTTTCTAAAAACATTTAGCAGATCACTGCTTGAATAAAACATCTCTCTTGACACAATTTTGTTTCGACTTCTTTTTTTCATTAGCACCCAACGTAAGCAACCGTTTTTAACTCGGAAGATTAGGGGAGAGTTTGTTTGTGTGGGACCCGGAAATGAAATCACCCGACTGCGTTTGTCTCTTCTTGTCTTTTGTAGGTTGCTACTTGGAAGAATGAGACATACAAAAAAAAGTAAACAAAACCTAAGCAAGTGTTAAATACAAAACAATGAAGTAATTGTTATAAGTATAAAAAAAACAATGACAACCGATCAAACATTTTTTTTATCAGTTAGTATTTTTAAATGCCGACTTCAATTGAGATTGATAGGTCCTGTGCATTCAAGGCTCACTCAATCGTGGCTCACAAGAGTTTTTATTAATTTTGAACAGTTTTTGTAGGTCGCCTCGTCTGCCCTTCGGTGTAAAGCAAAAAATACTCACCGATTCATTCCGCAATAATTATACGTCTCTGAAAGGCTGAAATACACTTTCAGGTTTTGTAAGCGAAAAAAAGTTTCTTTTGAAGTCCGGATTTTTAAAATTTAGTTACTAATTCAACAGAACAATGTCCTTTTATCAAGCGGCACATGCTTTATATTATTTCTAAGAATCTTTGAGTTTTCTTAGCCCAAAAGGCTGCACAGTAAATTCTTAAATTTGAATCGTTTATTAGTTTTGTTGATATTGAGTCACTCTAACCTTCGATTTAAATATGATTAATGAATAAATTTGAATGTTAAATTGTTATTAACAATTTTTTTTAATAAGAAAAGAAAGGAAACTGACATTAATTTTAGTTTTAAAAATAATCATTATTTTAATTTTTAAATAAAGTCACTGAGTTGAATATAATATTTGGTTTGTGATGATGTTTGGTTTGAATTTCCAAGGTCAAATATTCCTATTTAATCTGCGAAAACTATCGCAATTTGTTTCGAAAACCATTAGGCAACTTTGGTAATATTTGTTAACAGTCATGAAACAGCGAGTAATCGACATCAGTAAATCGAAAATATATGATAACTAATGCTTTGAGCATAGAAAAAAATTCGTTTTAATTCTTCCTTTAAGACAAGATCACATTCGCTGACGTTTCACAAAAGTGAAATCAGATAAAAACAAAAATGAATTTTACATCAGTAATATTTGGTAATAAGTTCATTTGGCGTTAACAAGAGATTCAAAATCTGGTATAAAGCGGAAATATTTGATTTCATTAAATTGTAGGTCACGTTTATAGCATCATTTCTACTAAATGATGCGACTATCATCGTAAGTCCATTATTTAAGAATGAATTCCCTTGTAACCTACTTGATTTATAAGCTAAAAAAACAATCTTGCTGCTAGATGCATTCACTCGAAAAAAAATAATGGAAGGATATTTGTATTACCTTATATTATATATTCGATAAGGGTGGATGTGTTTAACAAGAGTTGAATACTTTTTAGTAAAAGTTTATTTTATGACTTCTCTCTCTATTCTGTCTGATGGTATGATTGAGTAACATTTATTTAAGAAATTCAACATTTGAACCCTTTTATTATCAAAAAATATTTATAATTAGGGACTATACATAAACACAATCGTTTTTTTTTTTAAAAAAAAAAAGAATTATGCCCTTTCTTAAAATTTAATTGAAAATATGCATAACATAAATAAAAAAAAATTTGAAACCGACTTTTTAAAAAAGATTACGTCTATGTGGTTTTTAAAAACATAAACTCATATCTCAGTGAATTGATTTTTAAAAAAAAAAAAAAAAAAAAAAAAAGATAATTTTTAAACATATTTTTAAATGTAAAAAGGAATCTAAATGTGGAATAGAAGTATAAAATTTAGGCAACAGAATTTATTATTTTTGAACAAGTATGTTCTTAATTTTATCAAAACCACAATTTCATTTGAATGGTCAGTTTACTAGCTTTCACAATTCAATTAAAATTGTGGTTCTGAGAAGAGATATGACAAGTGGGTCATGGTTGAAATAAAATAGAAGAGGCATATATGTCTACAATAAAATAAAGGGAAGGGGGAACAGTTTATCTGTTATAAACTATATTGAAGCCACAAGCAACTACACTGACTACAGGTTTATATTCTTTCAATAACTGAATTTAGAGAAATCATTCGGAAATTTCTATGCGGTCTTTAGTGACTATAATCGATGGATATATTTATTTTCGTAATACAATTTCAGAATTAATTTGAGGGGGAAATCTTTTGACTGATTCGATGTTTCGCAGAACATAACGAGTTGCGCTTTTTGAATTGCCTTTCTTCTTTACCTGCAAGACAGTTGTTTCCGAAATTTAAATTTAGATTCTACTTGTTGTTGTTTAGCGATAGAAGCATCCTATATTTTCTCCCTATTCGCCTCTCCATCGTCAGTGATCAGATAGAGGAACTCTTAATTTGCTAGGCAAACCTAAGTGATATTTTGTTATCGCATGAAAAATATATTCGGACTGAAAGTAGTTACATAATATTCTACTCTCTCTCTCTCTCTCTCTCTCCCTCCCATGCTTCTTACTTTTAAAATTACTCTTAATCTTAAATTAAGCCACTACTTTTGTAAAGCAATTATTGTAGCAATCACATTTAGTTAAACATTTTAATACTTATACTTATAAAAAATTTATTGTACCATTACATAATTAATATGAATCTAACATAATAATCATGTTTGTTTTAATATTCAGGATTACACATCATTTGCTCACGTAAATTTCATTCGAGCTCATAAATACATTTAATATTATAATCTAATACCGCTAATTAATTAATATATCATTAAACGCAGTATTTATAAGTTTGACCCAAATATATCGTTTTAGCATGCAAAATATTTAAATATATTCTGATTCAGTTTCCAAATCAAATTTAAAATATGCAAACTGATCTATAATCAAAAGCAGATATATATAATTTTTTTTTACACAAACATAAAATCTGATTATAAATTTAGATTATAATCATTATCACTTTTCATCATTCTCTGCTGAATTCCATTTCAGCACAAAATCGCCCCAAAGAGCTTCTTTACTTACATTCATACGCATGTGTAAGTGAAAGTGATGTTTGTACTTCCAAAAAATTCAAAATTATTCCAATGATATTTTAATTAACCGAATTTAAGCCATTTAAGAAACGTACAAAGGGAAATGTGGCCATATATCAGCAATACGTAAGGTAATCTCTACATTTCATCAAATATGCACTTACAGATATTTTTGTTGTATTTTATTCGGATTACATCCGTCTTTGCCAAATGTAAAAGCAGCCAAATTGGAGACTTTTTTTCGGGTAGAAAAATTCCTCAGTATTAATATCAAATTCTGGTCATTTTAACATATAGAACATTAAAAAGTTATTTTAGCAGATTTCTCATCTAAATCTATCTATTTTGTTTCCAATTCGTATATTTAAAATTTCGTCTCCAACACTATCATATTACAGCGAAAAAATTGAGCTTTTTTTAAGAAAATGTTTCAAGGTTTAAAGGACGCGGTGCGATAAATTGGTACAACGTGTCAAAACTACACGAATTTATACGAAGAAGAGTCATTTTTCACCTTAAAAAGAGTTACGTGTTTACATTCAATTTTTTTTTCTTTTACCTTAGGCGAAGGCAATATTAAATATAAAGTTTCGGGAAGTAAATGTCTACAATGTTCCATAAATGATGAGTTCGATCACCTCCTTCCCTGCAGCTGATTTAATTTTATAGGTGATTTTTGAAAAAGAAATAAAACATTGTGTGGGAAAGTGAAAGAATTATAGCTTTAGCCTCCACAATATTAAAATCGATAAAATGGTTACCAAATCAAGGATTTGTTCTCAGTTCCTCACAAACTAAAAAAAAAGAGGGGGGTGGGCAATTTCAAAAAATAAAAATTAAAAAATGTCCAATACTATACATTCTTGACTCATCGTATATACATGATAAAGTCGATATTTTCCACAAAAAAGTTCTAATATTATATATTCTTGAACATTGTAGAGACACCATATTATTCTCCCTACTATATAATAAAGACTATATTTTCCATAAAAAGCGTCCAATGCTATGTTCTCAATTGTTCGCATACACATCATAATATATTCCCTTCCCCATATAAAGGCTGTATATATTTTGCACAAAACTCGTCCAGTGCTACATATTCTTGATTCATCGTATATATACCATAATGCACTTCCTATCACAGATAAAGATCATAATAAGTATAAAATGTTTCCAGCGCAAAAAAGACACAATCGTAACAAATATGAACATACCAGAAATTCATGCAGATTGCTGACACTGCAAGTGGCAGGTAAAAGGTATCCTTTGGACGTCAGCAAGTTCTTATTCGCCATTTGAGATTTACTCGGAGCCATAGTATCCGGTTAACTGTAAGGAATATTCCAAAGCACACCATTCACAGCACTTTTGAAAGTAAATTAGTCGCAAAGGCGCTTTTTCGAACGAAAAGAATCGTTGATGTTAACGTTTTCTTCGAAGGTAGAAGTCAAGGGAAAAATCGGAAGCGACACCTTTTGGCTCCACTTGAAAATGTAGGGAAACCCTGACGTAGACAGAGAGCGAAGAGGGGTCGTATAATAATATCTGGATCATATCAGCGAAGTGGGATTCCTGTTTAAAAGAGATGTGATACGGAACCAAGTTTCTCCTGATAAGTGACGACTAAGGCAAGTTTTTCTACTCAAAATACGATGTTAAAGAAAAACAAAACGACCAAAGAAACTTCATTGCAGCATTATTGAAAATACTTGAAAAGTATTTTACATAATGATTTGTTAAAAAAATAATCCTTTATAAATTTAATTAATTTTTAGTTGCATGATTTTAAGATAAGTGACCGTTATCATATATCATGCACTACCCAAGCATTAATCTAAAGAAAAGTTAGTGCGTTCTTTAAGAACTATTGTGCATCACATGCAGTATATTGTATATAAGTTAGTATAATTTCTTTGCATAACTTTTCTTTAGTCAAATATTATTTAAAAATATATTCAAATATTATTTTATAAATGTCAAATATTATTTAAAATTTTACACCTACTCAGACATATTTAAATAAGCAATGTTGGTCAATAAAATGGACGAGTTTTTTAAATGATAATTCTATCACAGAAGCTACGAATAACTATACTTTATAGCAGTTTGAATTCTATAATATCGTATTAAGAATACAAAAAAAGGGGTGGGGGGTGGTATTGAACATGCATACCAAAACTGTTCAGTGAACTCATCATTGAACTGTGAAAAATTATAATATTCTAAGAGCTGAGCTGATTTTAAATTTTCAATCCTTCTTTATTAATAGTATATTAAGATTGATAAAACAAAATTAAAAAAGTAGCAGCACAAAATTTGGTTTGGTTTGAATTAACTCATCCTAAAACAAAATCTATCGACAAATGGACTTTGTAATATTGAGTCACGGTCAATGATTTAATATCAGTAGTAAAGAATATTTCAAATGTAAATAAAAGTAAAGTAGCAGTTCTTTTTTTGAAAAAGAGAATGGTCAAATTTATTGAGCAATTAGAGCAAAACTGAAAATCATTTTAAAGTGACAATATTCAATTTATTCTGATATAGATGCATTAAAAGGTCAATAAAAAATGCGCAATCAAATCAATAAAGGTAAGTATTTTAATTTTTCATTAGAAATATTTACGTTTCTTTCGTGATTCAGACAATTATATGAAACAGAATACAGCTTGTTATTGAATGTTTAACAAATATTTTTGATCCAATACAAATTTTTCAAGCTTTGTTTTTCAAAAAAAAAATTGCGAAATTAAATCCCACAGAGCAGATATGAAAAAGAAAAAGAAAAAAAAAAGAAAGAAACTATATATATATATATATTTCGAAGTAGTTTATTGCGGTTGTTCAATATATCCAGGAAATTACTCTTCCAATTACTTTTATTACCATGCTTACAGGAAAAGATTTTCGGAACTCAGAATATAATCATGAGTAAACAGAAATGTTAGGCAGTTGTTATATAAATCTTTAGATGAGTTTATGAAATCAATAAAATGCAATTCAACTAATATGGGAAGCGCGTAAGCACAAATATATCTATTTTAGAATATATTTCTACACAAAAATAATGAAAAAACTTTTATTGAACAAAAACTTTTTTTGTGAGTAATAGCATTTAAGAACTTATTAATTCGATAAAATAGGCCGAATTTATGTGTTTCAAAAATTTGAGCAACGATGAATGTATAACGATTGATTATCACTTTCACAAATCATAAAGACTAATAATTTAAAAATTAAAAACCGAAAAAATGATTAAATTATTTTTTAAGCACAACAGGATGAAAAATGTTCAGCACAACCTGATGGAAAAATCAGAAGCTACAGATGGTAACATTTTGATCTATTTTTTTTTAAAAAAAAATAATGAATAAAGAAAACGTAGTGTTACACTAAAATAAAACTTTGTAAATATACAAAAAAAAAAATCGAGTAAGTTCAATTTTTTATTCAGTGATTAATGATGGTTTTATTATGTGAAGTCATCATTTGTTGCATGATACTAACCAGAGAGTTAATATTGTTAAAACTGAATTGAATTTGCTTCGAAATGATGGAAAGAATATCCCATCCGAAAGGAATTCAAAATCTGCATAAGAAAAAAAAAATATAGTGAATTTTACACCATTAGAGAGATCAAATTCCATTCAAAACTTAGAATATTCGTTTTGATTAGTTTTAACGTAGCATTCTCTTCCTGGTTGTGCTATCGGTATTGTATAATCAATTATGCAACTATTCCAAAGAAATCGTACATTTGCAAATGTTCCCTCTCTCAAAGCAATCCGTAAGAGTTTGGCAAGCCTCCCCTCCAATGTACTTCTACAAGTGCTTGCGCGTGTCAGATATAAATAGGACGACATTGGACGACACCGCGCCTTGACATTACAGTCTTTCTCATTCATAAACCACGACACTAACGAAATAAACGTAATATCTGAACACAAGATCAAACAGCAGTCAGACAGACACGTCTATTGAGACCTAAGTATTTTTATTTATGAGTAATAATTTGTACGAGTTGACAGGGTGCAAATATGGTGCAGCGATTCAGGACTGATGATTGTGGCAATTTTTAAACGGTGTGAAACAAAAGGCGTAATCTAGTTATTCTTGTTGAAGATGTGAGCTTTTTTTTATTCTCACCCTCGAAGGAGATTCTTACACCTGATTAGATGCGGTAATCATGTTTTATAGCGTGAAACCTATCGTTCCGTAATTTTTTTGTACAGTTTTCCATTCGATATTAGCTAAGTTGATTCGATTAAGTTGATTTATGGAGAAGATGCATAAAAATAAACTTGCATTCGAAACTTGACCCTGTCCCAAATTACGCACTGCATAATAAGACTTCAGAAAAAATAATGACTCTTAGGGAAAGTATCTAATATCAGTGACTACTTTTAAATTTTAAAGAAACCAACACTTCATAATTCGTGCATTACTTTCATGGATTGGAATGAAGGCTTGATTAATAAATACTCATTTTTATTTGTTTCCACTACAATAATTTCATAGCAAAAACTGATTAACTATTCATAATATAAAACCACACATAAATATGTATAATCTAAGAAATTCCTACACATCTAATTAAATTTAGTTGCAATAATTTACTCTCTATAGTAAGTGTTTCAAGTATTTTTTCAAATCAAAATTGAGTCTTGCGAAAACCTCTTGCAATTCCTAAGAGAAGTACTAAACCCGAAATTAAATATATTTTCAAATACACCTATCACTTAATTTACGCGGTATATATATTCTTCGAAAAATCGTGCAAATTTAAAACCCCATAAAATGAAATAAGGATTATGTGAAAAAAAAAAAGATTTATTAATTAGTTTTTAGACACTTTAATGCACATGCTTTTTCAATTCATTTTTGAAAATGAAAAAATAAGCACAAATGAACAATATTCCACAAAAATACCACTAATAAAATAATTCCAATGCAAAAAACATTCAATACTACAGCTTCAATTTAAAATGTTAGAATACCCGAAAAGACTTAATATTGTCTTATAAACTGCGTGATATCTATAAAAATAAACACCGGAGATGAACGGGAACATTATAAAATGTTTAAAAAATTTTAAAATGGATATATTTTCCATACGAATTAATAGAGATTTTATGAAAAAAATGTATTTAAATTATTCAAACTAAATAACAATATTCCCAGAGAAAATTCAAAATATTAGAATATTTCTGAAATCTTGTTATGATCTGTGTTAATAAATTTTGCATAAAAGGAGCCTCTGTTTAATTAGTACGGGTATAAAGGCTTGCTTTAAAGTCATCTTTAGTCAGTTGTGAATTAAAAATTGGCTGCGTAAAAATCATATCGGACTTTCGGCGAATATGACTCAATGAATTGAGGGACTTAGTCAACAGATGTTTGCCAAAAATGTAAACTGCTCTCAAGGGACCGTGAGTAAACTTTTTAAATATCGTTTTAAATATCAAAATTTAAAAAATAATCTTGCAAGTACTGGTCGTAAACGAATGGTCGAAGACTGAGACAGCGCAGAATACTTAAATACATAGCGAGGAAATTCCACTTCAAGAACCAGAGATTTACAAGCAGGAAGTTCAAGCGATCCAGATAAAAAGCCTCTGTCATCATGGCTTTGTAAACAATAAGATAGTTAGCAAAACTACCACCCTAAATGAGATAGATGACCATGACAAACTGGAAGCCATATGGACAGATGCCAGGAAGAATGAGGCTAACTTTAAAATTGTTAACTTCTACAACTCCCCACCCCCCGAACAATGTCCTGAACCTAGATTAGATCACCAATCTAAACTAACATTGGAACAGCGTCGTCGTTGACGACTTTAACACTCATTCAGCCCATTAGGTTTACAGTTCTTCAAACGCCACTGGCAAGTCAGTAGAAGATTTGATACACAATTGCGACCTCATTCAAACTACTTCTAAAATAACTTTTATTTCTTTCGGCGGACATACAAGTCTTCCAGATCTAGCACCGGTACGTGCAAATTTAATTTCCAGAGCAGAACTTTCTCTTGACCTGCTGGGAAACTTTTTTCACATTAAGTGATAAGTATTTGTTGAGAACCTGATGAATGAAAACCTCGACTTAACAGTCGATCGCTTTGTAAAAGGAGTGCAACGAGCAGTTCGAGAGAGTGTGCCAAGAGGGCAAGTCAAGGGATATATGCCTTTTTGGAACAAATCCTAAAATGCATTCAAGGAAGTTAGGTATACAGCGAGATGCAAACAACGCATCTAAAACATTGACGATTGTATCCAATTAAAAAAATGCCAATTTAGCCTTAAACGTGCAATAAATCAATCAAAAAGAACATACGATAAATCATTTGTAGCTAAATTCGACTTTAGAAAGAACGTTTTTTAAGGCCCATAAATTTTTGTCCAACCTAAACAACAAGAAGTCTAGCCTCTAATGGGAACCGATAACTGTGAGCCTCAAGCAACTCTCCAGCTCTCGTAAAGTGGCAAAGACTTTATGCATAAGTTATGCAGCTGTTAGCAAACTTCATGTTATATAGCAGGAGAAAAAACGAATCACAGCAAGAAAATAACCACCTTAAGCCAAACTAAGCAGGAATACCTCTTTTATCATAATTTTTTTTCTTTTGGTGAGCTTAATCTTGGCATCCCTTTTCTGCGGAGCGTAAGATTTGCCGAACCCAATGGTATCTACCTGTATTTTATCAGATACCTTGGCCCTGTGGTTAGCGGTATTTTTCTTAAATTAATCAGCCTACCTTGGAAATCAAGGGTACTCCAACAATGAAGAAAATATTAAATAACTTCCATCTCTTTTCAAGCGTTAACTGTAAAGTTGCTGACAAAATGGTAGAACGTAGATTCAGGAAATTTCTTGAGTCATTAAGAGCAAATAAGTTATTGTTAAACCTGGTTTCGAAAACATAGGTCAACCATTGATCAAGTCATGAAATTCACCCAGGCAGTAAAATATGGTTTCCACTGCAAGTAGTCGACTAGTCGTTCTCGTTGATTTTAAAGTAGCTTACGACAACATTTGGAGTCGGATGCTCATATTCAAATTGAAAAAGTTAAGGATGAACGGCAAAATGTTGAAGTGGATCCAAAACTTTTTTTTTTTTTTGTCAGCATCTCATTCGGTGCAAATTTCAACAACACAGGGCCACAGGGTGCAATTTTAACCGCCTCTAATTTAATATTATGATCGGTAACTCAAGGAAGCTACACAAAAAACATTAGAAATATCATTATTTATCTTTGCCGATGGTGTTATAATGTGGGCCATTGGCAGTCATATCAAAACAATTGAAGAAACTCTCATCACAGCCCTTAACCACCTTGAAAAATTGGCAAAACTGAACAAAATGGAAATAAGTGCCGAGATAACAATCACACATCTGTTCACCATGCCATCTAGAGATCACCAAATTAACTTATTCTACAAAGGCGTACTACTTCAACAAAGTTCTCTATCCAGATACCTCGAGGTCACCTTCGACGCTCAATTGTTCTGGAGCAACCACATAAAAACTTTAGATCAGAAAGGCCAAAAACGCATCAACCTCTTAAAAAGGCAATGAAATGGAAAGTCACAAAAGATTTCCTAAAGTTATAGCTTACAAAACCTACATTCATACGGTGATGGAATACGGCAGTGAGGTTGTCTCCTTAGTACCAACTTAGCTAAATACTATATCGTATAAAACAACACTCTGAGAATAATTACTGGAAGATATAAATCAACTCCTATAACGGCCAGGCAGTTATGTTACAAGTGGGCACTGAACCTCTTGAATTCCAAAGGGACGAACATACCCTTAAATTGTAAGAGAGAGCAATAGAAAGATATGGAGTTAAAGAAATAAAATAGGGCCTTATTTCCGCGGGCCTTCGACTGCAATGGCATTTGATAACATATCGATACTATACGACAATAGCGCATCGCATTTTATCTATATATGTAATTTGCTTATACAATTTAACGTAAAACAACTGTCGCCCCCTTTCAGAGATGTACGACTAAAACGAATTTAATTCAAGATTAAAGATTTATTTATTGGCTCGCGTTTCCCTATCTTTGTCTCCATTGCGGTTTCATTATCTGATGATCAGATAAAAAAAAATAAAATGCTTTTTTTTGGATATGTTTTGATATATTTGAGTTGTTTCAAACGTATTATAAGAAACATCGCAGAATGTGTCCTCTAACAGCCACTGTAGTTCCTTATTCCTTCCCGTCATTATTTTAAAAATGTGTTAAACAAAAATCATGTTACCTAGCGCTGAAAAAGTACAGTGTTATATAAAGGTTTTCGCAATTTATCCTATCGTGTTAGAGCGAAACCGTAATGTAAGTTGCCGTGCTGGAGGAGAGGTACCTGTACCTTTCGAAACGAAGAATATATGTATTTTACAGATGAAACAAAACAAAACGTAACTTTTTTTTTTCAAAATACGAGTAAAATATATATTTCAAAACGAATTTAGTGCTTTAAAATCGAAATTCTGATATCAACTTGAAATGTCTAAATATACAAGTATTTTATTATGCTTACAATTTTATCCTAGTTCCAAACACTAACTCGAAAAATTGCTTCCTCTGAATAAAGTCATTATATTTGAGGAAACATAAGGAGAACGCGATCAATAACACCAAACGCCTTCTGACATAAAATCCTCCTCAGGAAACCATCATTTGAAAATGATGTGAGGCACTTCAAATAATGGTTTATGCAAATGACTACTTTTTTGAAAATATCTTTGAAAATGACACATGAAAGAAAAGAATTATAAATGAGGCAAATTTCCTCTGAAAAATTTATACGCAAATTCATCTTGCGCCATGTAAGAATTTTTAAAAAGAAAACAAAAATATGTGTTTCAAACTGAAAAATTAGCATGAAATTTTTATACAATATATAAATTTTCAACAATGATGATATTTTTAGAATTGTATATTGTACTGTTCTTGATAAATGTTTTCGTGAATTTATTGTTATCTATTATAGTTTTTATCAACAGGGAAATGAGTTTATAATATTTTTTTATATATACAAAATTTAGTTTTCCTTAAATTGCAAAAATCTTCCAACACTAGTATTTTTAAATGTTTCCCCCTATACTTAATATTGTAAAATATTGATATAATATACCCTCTGCCCAAAGTTCACAAACTTCAAAAGTTTAGGATAACCTGAATTTTTTTGGGGGAAGTTATTACAATGGAATATAAAAATACTCTCCTCCTTCCTATTTTTACTACACCTACATGCAAATTATGAATGAAACTTTTTAGGAAAATTGATATATTTTAGAAGAAAAAGCATCTATCATAGCAATTAAAAATCCATACAAGATAAGCATAAAACTCGTATGAAAAAGTAATTTATATAAATAAGTTATCTCTCTCTTGAACACTCACAAAAATATCGCAGGAGATGTATTTTTTAGGAAAGAAGGGAAAGTCCCGAAGGAGCCTAAAGTGGGAAGGGGTTCATTTTCCAAAATGGTTGTATCTCGTTTAAATTTTACGATATTTTAAAAGAATAATTTCATTTGTTTCAAATTCTTACGTCACTAAGAAACATTTTAACCACCAGCACCTCTACCAAAAGATAAACGATACGACTACAACGACCTGAACAAACTTTCTTGTTTAAAATTAGCTTAATTTAATATCAGTGTGATCTGATAACATAAAGATCGCTCATCATAGAGTGCGAAGAAAAGGACGAAGACCTTGATAAAACGGGTGTGGTGTGTTCCAACACACATGAATTTCTTATCTCTATATCAGGTTATCGCACCCAGCGATTGGATCTCTTAAGATGAAAAATTCGTTTCCGTCCTCTCATTCCCTTCTTAAGAAATCCCCGCGGAGAGCAAATTTCCGATGCAGCATTATAAGACATTGACTTTGCAATGAGGTTGTATAATTATCTATGATTTTCGCTATTATTCTCTTCCTTTGCTCTGAGGATTGGCGATAGGATCTTGGTCTTTATTTGTTTATGAAAAGTCTGATTGTTAAAACTGTCTGTCCATTTATTTACTTTGATATATACAAATAATAATTCGTGTCATGGTTGATAATGGAAATTTAAAGAATTTAAATAGATAATAAGGCTGCTTTTGACCTTCAACAACTAGAATGATTCAAAATCCCACACCGACAGTGTACTCAAAACCACAGGAACAGCCGAAGGTTAAATATTAATAAATAACCTTTCTGAGAATTTACACCACTAATGAAATAATTTGTTTTTCGAAACTCATCTTCTTCCTGCATATCCTTAAGTTTTATTCAATAGATCACAATAAAAATTAGCGTTAGTTAATAGGTTTAATTTGATCAAACATATTTTGGCCGTTTAAAACGAAGTATTAACAAATGAGTTTAGGAAATGTGGAGACTCTTCGCTGAGTTAAAAGAGGCTCCCAATGAAAATTTAAAACTAGTTTCTTATCATTATTATTTTAGATTCAAGTAGATTTCAAACAAAAATTTAAAAAGTTTGATATCTTGTAGCGTTATGAGACATACTTCCCTTTAGCTGTCCTTATGCACATTCCTGAACGCTGATTAATTCAAAGAACTCGATTTCCAGTTATGCAAAGCAGAGTTCATATATAAATTAAGGTTTAGTGAGAAAGATTACAGGGAAGATGGAAAGATATGAGATTGATAGAGAGTCAAAGGAAGAGTAGTTACAGGCAAGGGATAATACTACTGGTGAGATTTTTTCGATTCTGACCCCCGGATCCACTTGTAATAGTGGTCAGCTATGAAAAACCTTTTAAAATACTTTTGTGGAATACGTGTGAGGGTTGCTCCAACAGGGATAACGGAGAGAAAATGCTGAATCTTATTAAATATTCAGTTAGAGCTTTATTTGTCTATTTATTTGACATGTTTGACTGAACTTTAATTATTACGGATATTTATTCACGATGGAGCAAATGAATCCAAACAATGAATGACAGGCGGCGCGTTTGTTACAATCTACATTTCAATATTTTGTGAATCCATTTATTTGATGTTATTGCGAACGGATTTGCAATTTCTGAAACTATATTTGTCGAAAACGCGACTAAGAAATCGGAGTTAATACAGATATAACAAGACAAGAAACAAAAAAAAAAAAAAAAAAAAAAAAGCCCACGAATTGAAAATGCAACACGAATCTACTTCTGTAATCGAATTTTCAAATCATCAATCGATTCAAAATACCTACACTTAAAGAAAACTGCATGCCGTCTAATTTCAATTCTGAGAGAAACATATTGTTGTGAATATCTGTACTCCACGCACTCAATGAAGTTCATGAAGTCACAGTAGAGCAAACATTATCTCGTAGAACTGCTGGCAACGGGTATAACAAATTTTATGTAAAATTCCAAAGATTTGACCAAATGTCTCAGCTAATTTATACAGTTTTTTTTTAAGAATTTTAATCATGTTCTATTTTTGTTATGAAAATTTTGAAATAATTATCTTGTATTTTCGAACTCTTAGTTATATTTTCTTTGTACGTATACTTTACATATAGCACTTAACATTTGCGCAGAATGGGTAACCGTATCAATTAAATTAAACTTAATTTCAATTTGTTTATTTAATGCTATGTAACTACGGCGTAGCCCTCTAGAATATATGAAAAACAGAATACGACTCTCATTAATTAATCTCATACGCGTTTACCCCTGTAATGCTTCATATTTTGTTAATTATTGATAAATAACCGAAACAAAAATGAACTAATTCTATGTAAAAGTAGAAAATAAAAATAACGATAATAGACTATGTTAATAATTTCGCGTCAATTTTAAGCTTTTATTTGGGAAAATTTATGGAAGTGCATTATTTTTATCATAAATTTACTTTATCAACAGCATAAAATTAACAGTGGCATCCATTTTCAAATTAAAAAAAAAATATTTTTAAAAAATGGTGCATTAATAAGCATACAAGTAATTAAGGACAAATTTTTTGAAAAGCTTGAAGTGAAGGAAATTGCATAATAATATTAAAAATCATGAAGCGAAAAAAGATAAGGTAGTTTTTCAAAAGCAAGCACTCGTGATTCATATTTATTTAACAAGAGTTTCTAATTAATAAATATAATGATACAAACACGCTGAAAAAAATAACACAGCATAAGTGTAACATAAATATATCTCAAGAAATTAATTATAACAGCAGGAAAACTGACACTAATGAAGAAAAACATATTCTCAAAATATGAGTTGATGATCCTTTTAATGACGCTTTAATCAAGTTTACAATTTTTACTAAATTATTAAAATCATTACATAGAAAGCAGTTATTATCTTTTGTACAATCATAAAACGAAAATTCTCTATGGGGAATAAAATGACTGACATCATCTAAGCGCACTTCTTAGGAAAAGCTTATAAGATGATGAAAAATTTATGAATGTCGAAAAGGATTCCAATTTTCTTGCACTTTTCTCAGACAAGTACATTAGCGCTGCAGACATCTAAAAATAGATTATTAAGTTACGGAAATTCAATGGAGACAGGAACACGGTAGCAAAGATAAAAAAAACAAGTCTAAGAGAAAAAGTTAAAATCGCGAGGCGATTTTTTTGAACCAACATTAAAGATTCATATAAACCTGAAAAGGAAAAAAAAGTTTCAGTTGAATTCTTAATATTTATAATAGCGAAGTTCTATTCAGACTTGGTTCCGTAGATTACTTTTTTTTTCAGGGAGAAGTATTACTTTTTAATGCAGAAAACGTTCTTTGATATATGGTTGAGTTGAAAACAAACAAATTCAAAAATAATTCAATCTCGGAAACTCTTCTCATATAGGTTGCTATGTTACCATAGAAACACTTCGCTTCATTTTATTTAAAAATTTATCGAAAAAAATTCTATTTCATAGATGAAAAATACGATAGAAAGAATATATTTTGTTATGATAAAACAAGATTTTCGTGAGAGATTACAGTCTGTTATGATAAAAATCAATCGCTAAATTAAATGCTTTCTTAAAATTTCAAGATTTTCTAGTAAAGGTGTGACATTGGGCTATTCGCGGTTTTCTCTTCATTAACCTTGGGGACTTTTAATTAAGATTGATTGCTTTTTCTAAACAACTTTTCCCCAACCAAAAATGAAACGTAAATATTTAAATTACACGCTGGTAGAAATAAAGTGAAACGAGGGAGATAGGAAATATATAAGCTAAGCTTGAGACACATTATAGAGGTCGAGTGGTTCTAGCGTTTGGCAATTGTTCCAGAGTCGAAGACAGGGTCGAGAATTGTTACAAGTTATAGGCTGCATAGTGAAGTTTAGAAGTCGAGACAGCCTCAACTCTAAGGCATTAGTAAGACTCCTTTAAATTAGAAATTGGTGGAAGAAGTTAATATATTTAAGGCGATATTTTGAGGAGAGTCAGTATATATTTGTTGTTATAGCAGTAAGTTGTCTAATAAATACAGTGTGTACGACCTGCCTAACGTCTCTTTGATTGACTTATTGACTTTTAGTGTTAGTACATTGAGTTTCGCTATGACACAAGAGACGACTAGGAATAGTAAGTCGTCCCAAAGGGGGGGGGGAGCGAAAAAGTATTCACATTAATAAATACAACAATTATTAAGAAAATAATTAATTATTCTAAATAATTATAGGACAGAATATAAGCCCAAAAAAATGTCTTTTATCGCTTTTTTTGTGTGCATGTGATGTCTTAAAATATCTGTTTTAACATTAATTTCAAATATTTGCATTATCTGAGTACTTTTCCCTCTCAAACAAGTAGTAAATTTCCGTTAGCTTTACGATTTCTTTACATAGAATGCCGTCAAATGTGTATTCTCTACAGATATATCATGAACACTGATGGCGTCAATGGCCCGATTCAGAAAAAATCGACAGTAGAATACAAAATTGAGACGAGGAGAGGGAGAGGCACAATAGTTTTTTTTTCCTTTAAAATGTTCATAAGACTTAACTGTGTTTGTTTATTTGGTTTATTATATATACTCCAGCTTACTTAGTCCTTAATCTAAAAACAAATTAAAAATAAACTTAAGAATCAAATTCAAATTGAGAACTAAAAACTATCAGTCCTATACATTTATCGGTCCTGTCCATGGACACGGCAAGTATACATAACTTTATAATAAAACAACAACATAAATACTTTTAAATTTGGTTGGGATTTCCTATTCAAATATATTCATTTAATTAAATTTATAAAGATAAAACTGACATTTTCCCTTCAAGCGCGTAGAATATTAATTTTAATATTGCTTTCAGAATTTTTCAAAAAGAGCGACATATTTGAAAAAAGAAAACGCTCCATTTAATTAAAAGTGGTTATTAAAAGAGATGATATCTTAACTGAGATACTTTAATTAAGAAATCAATACATTTATTAATTATTTAAGCTGTCATATAGAAAGATTTTAATTTCTTCAAATGTAACCTCTTATTCTTCATTTACTTTACGTCATATCAAGGATTTTTAATATTTAAAAATTAAAAAGAATATAAGTAAATATATTTGCATTATATTTTACATAACATATGATTTGTAGTTAAAAATATATAATACTCGCATAGCTCAGAGATATTATTCCTTAATTATGGAATAATATGTTTAAACCATTGTAAACAACAAAAAGTCGCATCAAGAAAGTTTATAAATTCCTTAAAAAAACTTCAAGGTATATATAAATAAAACATTTCTTCTAAATAAACTTCAATGGAATAATTCAGAAAAGTAAATTTTATTATGATCGGAAATCTCTATTAGACTAATATTATTAAAATACTAGTTTGCAGACATAATACACCGCATTAGATTTATATCAATATATCATAATACAAATTTGTTATTGCTTTCATTTTACTCTACATTTATATTTATTACATTTTTTCCATCGAGGGAGAGGAATATAAGTCTGTAACTCAGCCAATTCCACAATTAACCAGTCTTTTATTGGAATGAAATATATCTCAGTATTTCATATATGTATTAATACAATACTTGGAATAGTTGGTTGTCCTCAATGCTTGATGCTCTAAATGTTCTTATTATATTAAGTATTATTTAAAAATTCTATGGAATACAGTAATGGTATAATACCTTGTTTTATTCTTCATATTTTTCACTACCATCTCTTTCGAGTTACATAATGGTTAATTGTAGTTTTAATTTTTTGAACCGCAATCTAATGACGATTACTCCATACTTAATTCCTCTAAATTCCATAAAAATTCAATTTGAGAACTTTCGAGCTTGAACTGAATCAAATGTGCAGTAGCAGATTTTGATAACTTAGGACATGATTCGAAAATCTGCGACCGGGAAGTTTGAAACATGAAATTTTCGGGCATTATAATTCTCACATTTATTCCATTTGGAAAAGCATGATGGATAAATCCAGAATTCTAAAAGTCTCATTCCAAAAATATATCACACATCCGTTTTTATCACAGCTAAAAAAAAAAAAAACCTATAGACTATATAGTTAAATTACACTTGATCTTTTCAAATTAAAAAAAAAAAATTAAACATAAATTGAAATGAACATTAATAACCGTTGTAAAATATACATTAATAGTAATCATACAACGGGAATTTTTGGACCAGGATAGCATTGGCCTATGTTATATAAATACAAATTTATTTTATAAGTTATGAAAAATTTAATGGTTATTTAAACAGTACCAAGAACAAAAGTTTACAGCATTCATTAATTTTAAAATTGTAAATTATTTTACTTACCTGTATCTTCTTTTATATTAATAAAAAGTTTACATATAAATTTTAAAAATACCCTTGACATTTGCGGTAAAATAGACATATCTATTTGATATATTTTTTAAGAAAATAAATATCGAACTTTATAAAATACAAGAAAAAATTATTGAAATGGGGATTATCTCATTACGTAAGATTTTAAATATCACTACTTTTATACACTTAACTTAAATACGCAGTTCTGGACAAGTGCGTGTAGCTGAATTTCAGTCATAAGCTCTTTAAAAAAGGAGATTAAGAGACTCATGCTCTTCAAAGTAATTTGTCAACTAATAAAATTACGTAAAATGAAAAATTCGATGCCAACTAACATTTTTATTTATTTCATAATCGAATAAAGTAAATTTAAAATTTTCGCAGACCTTTATTCAATTTGAAAATATCGCAGTTTGAACAATAATAAAATTTTACTAGATTTAGAACATGGCATTTTCCCTGTTGCCATCACGAGAAATACGATAGTAAACAAAAATTTTAATAAATACAGAGATTCTTATCATATCAAGGTCTTTTCGTGATGTTAGCATAGAACTCATTAGAAATAACTCATAAAATGTCCCAAACTGATGACATGTTCGAAAAGTAAGATATATTTAATCAGGACAAGCTCCTCACCTTTCACTCCTACAAACTCAAAATTATTTCCTTTTACTTTATTTTAATAATTCTAATTTTTCAATTTACTTAACTTCTTCCTAAATTCTCAAAGAAATTTTCACTGGAAAGCTCCACCAATTGCATACAACCTCAGAATTCTTCCTCTCACCACAAGCAGCCAATGACGTGCTTGTCTGCAAAAAATCTTTCACGGCAACTAGCAGCACCAGAGAAAAGAAAATTTTTAATTTTTAAGTATTTAATTTAATTTCTGGGAAAAGAAACGGCCAAAGTAATTCTCCATAAGAACTATCAGACACGAGGATTAAAGAAGATAAAAAGTCGAAAGGCTCAAGTGCATCTGCTCACCTGTCAACCTATATTATATTGAGAGTTTTATTTACTAAAATTACAACCATATGACTGCAAAGTATTTCCAATTTTAGCAACAAAAGAATATTATTACTTTAAATTTAGCATGAAATTTATAATGTTCGTTATTTTACCGCAATTACAGATAATTACACACTTTCAATTAATTTAATTCATAAGGTAATTAATTAAACCAAATTTTGATTAAAAAAAACAATCCGAATTTTTTCGATAGATTACCACAAATTCCTTATGAATTAAAGGGAAGTCTACCACCTTTTGATCTTTCCATTCCAAGCTCTGTTAAAAGACCAAGAGCTGCCCAGGATCAAAACTATCAACATTTCCCAATGTTTAAAAGACTGCAATCTTCTTACACAATCTTTTATAAATGTATTAAAAACCTATAAAATTTTATTCCTGGCTATTTCATCTCGTTTTATTAAAATTCTTATTTCAATTTCTTTTTTGTAGGACTTCTACATATTAAAAATCATCTACATTACTTCACCTGTATTAAAAAAATTCCCCAAACCATTACTACATTGTGCTACACGTTAGAAATGAGATAATTATTTTTAACATTTAAAAAAATACCTGCTTTTAAATTAACCATGAAAATTTAAAATTCAAATTCATGCATCTAATTCTAAATTTCCATTATAGATAACACCACCTTACAGCAGAGTCCTGATTAGATTCTTTTCTTTTTGATCACATCAATCCACCAAAATCATTTAATTAACACCAAATCTGTTTTATTTTCATGGCAATGTTGAACGGCCTTTCCTTTTAATGTTTAAATTGAGCATTTTTCTTAAACTCTTTTTTGTCTAAGGATTTCAAGTAATTCAGAGGTTTTGAACGAGGCTAACTGTGGAAAGCTTTCTTCTTATTGTTGAAGAGCTTGTAATAATCCTTCCATTAATTACTTGTTCGATTACTTCGTCCAATCAAAAGGAAGGGCAGAAGGGATTAGTTATATCCGCTTGTTTTTCTCGCATCGTCACTATCCCAGACGTTTGTGGTCCTGATCCTTGTAATTTTGACGGTAATTTAAATTTAATTATGGAGAACAATTAAAATGATTGTTTACTTTAATATCTTAATTCTGATGAAGGGGTAATTTTTTTCAAATAAAAAAGAAACCTCAGCGTCATCGTTGCTCTTCGTAAGCTTATAGTTTTTAGCTGGAAAAATTATTCTACTTACCACGTTATTCTAATTATCAACAGTTATCCTAATTATCCCAAAAATATACAATTTTATCATGGGCTGTAACAAAATGTAATGAAAATAGTCGTTTACACATACGGATTGTTATAAAAATATTTCATATTGAATAATGAATGTGCTTTGTATGAATAAATTTTAAAAAATCTTAAAATAATGCTTTGAAGTAAAGCATCAAAAATTTGTCCCTACCTCTACCCCTTCATTGTTCTTACTTTCTAATTAATGAGAGTCGCGTAAACTTGAAATAATTTTAATTAAATTCTTCCTCCTTTAGCAATAATAAAACAAAGCTCCGATTTTTTAAATACTATTTGATAATTTCGATTTAGCATTCTGAAGATTTGTATGGGTAAAAAAAAATCAAGGGTACAAAGCCTTATCGATCACAAGTAATATTTTGGAATTTTAGAAGAACGATTTTTTTAGCATTATTTATAAATCTTAGGACCAAACATAGAAAAACATACATTACATATTCATATATGTTTTCTATACTTTTCTCACTACTTCACGCAAATTGCATCGTAGGTTTTTGACAAGGAATGTTTGCTCGTGATATGTGAATATTTCACACACACTTATTTCATGGCAAATTCAACAGTGATTGAAATAGTCAAGATATGACAACGATGAAACTGTAAAAAATTATATGCATTTGGTAATGTAACTAGTAATTATATTCGACAAAAAACGTTTAGCGTAAATATAGTTTATTGAATAAACAGTAAAGTTTGGATGTAAGCTTAACTGTCATATGCGATTCATTTGATTCATATTTAAGCTGTATACATTGTAAAATCAAATTTTATTTTTGATTTCTAATTCTTTCTCTGAGTCATTATTGTCTGATAAAAAGAAACTCTCTTTATCGGAATGCTTGGTTTCCAGTCTTTTTTTTTTTTTTAATTTAACAGATCATATGAACATGATTATTATTCCAGAAACACGTACAATACCAAAAACTAAAGACTTTCATTGAAATTATTAATTACAAATCTATGAAAATCTTAAAAACAATAGGATCGATTTTCACATCTTTTCAAAGCATTAAATACACACAAAAATATTTTTTTTAAAAAAAAAATTGGCCTTGTCAAATGAAAATAGCGATCTATAAACCTAAAATAAATAAAATGTCATTTCAAAAGAAAATATTGTTTTCAATTCAGACGAAAGTAAAAATATCGTCTGCCCGAAAGAAATTTTATCTTTCAAAACGTGCTCAATGTTAGAAAAAATCGATTGAAAATTATTCCACGATTCCATGAACCTCTATCAAAAAGAAATGAAAGAAAAAGCATTATTCCGAATCTCATATTTCAATAAAAAGCGTAGAATATGAGAACATAGATATTCCAAATATCTCCTCACAGGAAGGAAACGATCCGAATGCTTAGTGCAAAAGTACTAAAAAAAATAGAATTCAGTATATCGTGACTTCCGAAACAGGTAAAAGCCATTTCATCCATTATCTACTACGGAAGGATTTTCATATTGTGGTTTTTGGTTTCCATCTTTCTATCAGCATTTCACGATCTAGTTCTCGAAATACTTGAATATATTTCAAAATGTTTTTTTTTTCGGGTTACCCGCAGCTTAGTACGTGACCTTCAATAGCAACATGGCAGAATGAAAAGTTGGAAGGTAGAAATCTGAAGAAGAAAAAAATTAATGACTGAATTTGATTCGTATCATAATTGCACATTTAACAAAAGAAATTTTCGAATTATGGTTACAAAAAGAAGTGTTCAACTCACGAAAGTTTATTTTGCAACTATTCAATGAGGCAACGAACATTCGCAAAAGGTTTTTCTCGTATAATGGATACGAAATACACAAGGTTTTATAAGGTTCCGGTTTTTATAGACTCCCATACAATATGTTTCATGCCACTTACAATCTAATCTTTGGTAACATAAATACTTAGAAGTTCCAAGGTTTCTCAAATAAACACTTCATAACCCAAAACATAACTTAACTTTTTTCAAAAAAATAAATTTAAAATATTTATTTTATATCCTATATGAATATTTACAAATTTAAACTTCAAATAAACAAACAAACAATTTCTCATATTTTTGTTCAATTTTATTCTGTTTATGAGAGGGATATCAAAGAAGTATATAAGATCTAATAGTAAAGTTTAATTTTGAGTTTGTTTTCTTTTTAAATATTTCATTACATATGCAGCAAAAACTACTTTTTAATTAGTATTCAGGAATTTATCATAATCACACATTCTTTTTTATATTCTTGCATCCTAAATGCTCCCTCCTATTATCAATAGTGAAAATTCCATTGCTCACCATTATTTTAATATCCTTCTTAATCGTGAAGACATATATTCTTTTCACTCTCCAGTGCAAAGAGAACTACTTCTCAAATACTGAAGATTCGAACGCCATTTACAATTTACTCAACAAGGAATCACTTCCAACCAAATGTACTTAAAGAATATCAACTACTAAATATCCTTCTAATTTTTAACATGTAAGCCTCTACGACTACTCTCTATCAACTATCCGCATTCCCTTTCAGTTCTGTTTTGCAAAAATAACACTCTCCTCAAATCGATTCAATACACTTCCTACCTTCATCGAATTTGTCTAGATCACTTCTCATTTATCTGGAAAAGAGTTGGACATTTAAATATAAAATCAAAAAATATACCCAGATGTTATTTAAGGGAACGGTTTGTGAATATCCAAACGTTACAACTTCAACATAAAGCCTGATAATAACTTCTATGTTAAATACATGTTTACTAGGTCAAATTATGTTGTTGTTTTTAACTTTTGAAATATTTTTTCCAATTTTAAGAGCATATTTTGGTTATTTTTTGAGTTATGAAAAAAATTTTGATCATTTCAGCAATTTTAAGTTTTTGAAATTATGCCTGTTAAATAGTAAACATCAATCTATCAATTCAGTTTTTTTTTCCAACCGCTCGTATTTAGGAAACAATAAAGTAGATGAACAGGTGAACTTAAGAAATAAATATTCAAAATGAAAAATAAAAGAGAAATTTATTTATTGTTTAAATGAGTAAAGTTTCATTCGCGGGATACATAATAATAAAACTCAATTCAATAACAAAAAAAAAAAATAAGAAATATTTGGAGTCAATATAAACCACAAATGGCATAAAAATTAATCACAGCTACAATATATATTCTAATTTTGCATACATATTAGGTTTAATTTTTTTCTCTTCTTTCTCATTAATCATTTATAATTAGTTCCGGTCCTTTTTAAATGTGACAACGTTCCTAGGTCACTTTGTAGATTAATTGTTATGTTTCTGATACATCACTTTTATTTAAGGAAACAAAAAAAAATTGAATTTTGATATTCAATAGTTTTCAAATGATACAAACATACTATAAAATATTTTTAGGTGAAATTCGCTTGGAAACATTTTTGAAATGTGACTGACCCTCGACTGAAACAAACAAAAAAAAAATGAAATGAAATGCTAGGATCGTTGGCGCAGAACGACTCGCTATTTTTCAAATGTATCAATTCGAGAAGAGTATTTGTTATGTCTGAAATGAACCTTTCTCTTGGCAACCGAGAAACAAATCTTTGTCTCCAGTCATGCACGCCATTCCATTTTTTTTTATCTACCGTTACAACTGCCTTTTGCGACGACGTTTGGAATTAGTACTTTTTAACATTATCGAACGTTGCAAGTTCCTTTTCCAAAACAAAATAAATAATAAAAAAAAAGGTGGGTTTTTTTTTTTTTTTTTTTTGCAAGAGAGAGAGAGAGTCGTTTCCACAACTATCGGATGCTAGATGGTCGGGTAAACTAGAGGGTGGGTCATAGGTCATACATTATAGTTTTAAATTAATATTATATATATGTGTGTGTGATACTATACATTTGGAAATTTTTTAAACCTAGCAATGTTTAAAAAAATGTCTCTTTTCAGATGAGTACCATTCAGTTTTCAAACACGGACTTTCCATGCCATTTTTCATAAGAACTTACGATATACCTTACTATATCCCTTGAATTTCTTGATGGAATTGGTCTTGAAACGAGCAATCATTTTAAGAAGATGATAGGTTTCAGAGGGTAAAAACACGATCTTTATAGAATCCTGGAAGAAAAAAATTTGATGCAGGTATGATGAGATCAGAGGAACATGGGGAGTGATCCCAAATTCTCGAGAACGGAGTCGAATCTATGTTCGCAGCATTGGATCATTGACCATTGCTTAGTAATGTATTTTTTTCATAATGAAAACAGCATGGTTTGACTTTATATACAACTACAGGGGTGCATATAACTACATGGTTGAAGAAACTTTCCTATGTTTACCTTTTTAGAAGGAATACTGTTATTTATGATTTGTATCATAATGATAATGCGTTTTATAGAGGCTGGTTGGTTTTAATCTATGGCACTAAATCCTCGTGGAATATATTATGCTAAACACAAGGTTCAGATATTACAATGTGTTTTTCCATGTAAAACAATTTAAATTTGAACCTTAAGGAAGAGAACAAGATGAAATTCAACAAAATTTTATGCATGTGGTAAAACCAGAGTCATTTTTAAACTGAAACAAATTTGGTTGAGAATGTTCCCCAACCGAGTTAAATACAGAAAGAGTACAAGATTTAAAAAGTTGGAAACGGACAGAGTTCAAAGCAGAACATTCAGTTTAATTGTGTAAGTGGACAAACGCAGTGGTTACAAACAGAGGGATCTTCCTCCAGAAAGAGATGCTTATGTGTAAGTAAGTCTGGTATGTGCGATATGTAAGCGTATCAAGATAAACGTCTTGTCGTAGCAATAAGGAATGCCAATGAGAAAAGATGGATTTCACATGACGTAATTCATTGTCTATTTTCAGATTCCATTGATCCTGCTAATGATCATCAATAGCCATTTAATACATTTTATATACTACGCTATATGGAATGGTATGAGAGGGAGCATTGGTTGCAAATTTAGCTGCTCTATCCACAGTCACATTGCCCTTGATTCCCACGTGAGAAGGAATATAGCAAAAAATTGTTTGAATGCTGTTCGACTTTTGTTTATGAATTCTTTTACTGTATCAATGAGATCAATGGGTGTGAAGAATTATTCGGATGATTTAGAGATCCTAATGCACTCATGGAATCCGTTTTTATAGTGGCATTTTATGTTATATAACATTGGTACACGACTAGCAATATTACATTTCAAGCAAATTGGTTTATTCATTATGTCACAGCATAAACATTCGATTCTATCCTTTCTTGGAAATGCCAATGTTTGTCAGTTATTTCTGTTTTTATCTTTTACCATCTGGTGTCGATAAAAGCGAATTGATTGTAATATATAGACAGATAAGTAATCATAGCGCAAAAAAAAAAAACAACAAAAATGGTAAACAACATTTTTTTTCTTGGGCGTTAACTTATCAAAGAGAGAAAAACTGCTCAAATTAATAAGCATAATTTAAATAAACTTATTTTTCTTGTTTTCGAAAAATGTAATATTTGTTAAATATTTGTAACATTTGTGATATAATATTTCGAAAAATATAATATTTAATATAAAATACACCAAACAAATAAGTAGAAGAAAAATGACGTGGTAAGTGTTGGTTTTTCATATCCTGCTATAGTGGAGATAATAGCGCGCCAATTCAACACGACTAGTAATAATCCATTGGCGAAGTTTGTAATTCGATATCAATAATTACAAATAATTATAAATTGAAGAAATTGAATAAAAATATTTTTAGTAAAAAAAATTTTAATGTATGTTATTACGTTGGCTGTGTGTGTGTGTGTTCTGCAAAAAGCTATATCCGGATAGTATGCCATGAAATTGACCATGCTAACCAAAAAAAAACTAGAGAAGTGTTTACGCAAAGGCGAACTAATAAATACAACTTACCCACCGTGTGAATAATTGTTAATTTATCGTTCGTTTTTTTTTTTTTTTTTTTTTTTTGATCATTTCATTATTCAGACCGGAATCAGTCCCGAAACGGTTGGTCAACAGGTCATCTTCAATATATAAAATTTTTAAAATTGTTTTAGGGCGTATTTCTTCATATGTGTACTACATTTCATCTTACAAAAAAGAACATGAATATGAAACAGTTAAAACACACAACAAAATTAAATCGGCTATTTTACTGACTTCTCTCTCTCTCTCTCTCTTTCTCCTTCAATTCAATTTCTTCAATCAGTTACCGCAAATGATTACAAAAATAAAAATTTACTTTAATTAGGAGCGAGTATTTTTTATTTATTTAATTTTAAAAATACAGATAAAAATTAAGGCTCAACTTAATCATGTATATATAAATAAAATATTAAATCTTGATTTGGAAATTTTTTTAAAAATAAAACCTCTATTTACCTTTAAATTTATATTTAATACACACAGTATTTCCGTTCCATAATAAAAGTATATCATATGTTAACGATCATAAAATAAAATCACCACTTGAAATTAAGTAATTTTTTATCTGTTAGTTTATACGCAATGTGCAGGGAATTAAAACATTAAAGAAAGCTAATATTTCTAATTTCGTTACCTTATGTTTTCAAATGGTTTTTTAATTTTTGAAAACACGAGTTAAAAAAAAATGTTTTTCTTGGAACAAATAAAAACTTTTTTTAAAAAATTTGTCATTTCTTATGAAATAAGCATAGAATATAACAATTTCCTCGTGTATAATTTATAAGTATGTTTAATAATGGAATGGTGTTTAGTTTTACTGAAAGAAAAACTTTAGCACTTCAAGTTTGATTTTTTTACATGCCTCTTCTCAAGCTTTTTCAAAGCTCGACAATATGATATGCCATTGCCTTCAGGGCAAACAAAAATTTTAAACTTTTAGCAAAAGCTTCTCATTTTAAACTATCATGGCACAAGCAAGGTTGATGGAAAGAAAGCAGTGAACTAGAAGAAGTGGGGGAAAAAATTTAACAACTTTAACCACGATAAAGACTTTCGCTGTTACACTCAATTACTTCCTTAACAGATGAAAAAAAGCAGGAACTCGTTAGAGAAGTAGTTTCAGTTCTCTTTTTTTTTTCTCAACAAACTTCATTTTATAGCTTTATGTTGAGAAATATTTAGTTTTCTTTTGACTTGGTGATTAAAAAATATCATAAAAAGAATTTTAAAAATTTGCAGTTGGAAACATTCTAGGAAGCTCGTTGAATATTTTTGGAAAAGATTTTTTTGCTACATGTCAAATGAATTAAAACGAAATATTTCAAGTTTCTTAAAAATGTAAGATATCATTTTTTTTTTTTTTGCTACCTCATAAAATTTCAATGTTTAAAATTATTTAAAATGAAAAAAAAAAATGATGTAGCACCTATAACATTTAGTCGAAACATAAAGAAAGTTTAAAAGAATTAAAATTAATTTTCAAGGCAGTATCTCTTGCTTTCGAATATTCTTTTCGACAAGACAAAAAGATAAATCACAAGCCCTTTGATTTCAATAAGCGCTGCCCTATATTCATCAACATTTTATGCCTTTCTTTCACATTCATAATTCTTATTCTGGATCATATGATGCAATAGGTTCTTTTTACTTCTCAAATTCAAAAGCAAGTATAAGAAATATCAGTAAATTAAACACCCCAAAAGTACAAGAAAAAATTAATAAATAAGTACAAGTACGTTGTACTGATTTTTACATGCTTTCTACTTTTATATGTAATAGGCTTGGTTGAATAATAATGGCTTTATGGCCATAACATTTGTATTTATTACCCGGTTTTCGCAATTCTTGTAGTATCTGAAAACTACTTGTGTTCTCTAACGAATGTACTTATTTTCTTTGCTCCCGGGGTCATTGCTAAGAACTGAAGAGGAGACATAAGAAACGAGGTTGAGGTATGCATATGTCATTGCACCCATTCTTGCATCTTGTGACTATCACTTCTCCTCAAAAATGAAATAGCCCAAAAGAGATATATTTCTTATTCTCATGAAGAAGTGAAAATTACTACAAAATCTTGATATTGACAACAACCATCAGAACACTTCTCCGACGGGTTTTCCCAACTAGTCATGAGTTAACAAAGGTTTGTGAAAGATGATGAGAATTATGTCAAAAGGTGAATAGTGCGTTACATATGGGAAACATGTAGCTTTTTTTCAATCAAGCCTTGTAGCATTAAAAGGATACCAAGTGATTAATAATAACATATAAAAAAAAAACACCTATGTAATATCATTCAAGATTGATACATTTATATTGCTTTCAATGGCTTAATTGTTCTTTCAGAAGAAGGGGGGGAGTAGATCACGGTCTGTTTTGAAATTTCGATGTATTGTAACTGATAAAATCCTCCAAATATTCAGGCTAAATCACGAAATAAAACTCGGAAATATTCTCCTAATAATATTTAAATGTATTGTTAGCTATAGAACTGAAATTTCTCTTATTAAGCTTGAAGTTTTAATAGATTGGGTAGTTTTAATACTTCTAATTACCGTATTTAATTGAGTAGCTCTCTTAGTAGCTGTAAAATGTGCCAGGAAATCAAACAAGTTTTATAGATAAAAAAAAATTAGTTTGCTAAGAACAAGATGTTGGATCCGATATAACATGATAAAATAACGAAAATCAAACTTGGAAAAGAATTTTTAACAAATAAGTAAAATAAAATACTATCTAGAAACATAATCCTCGTCCATATTCTTTGGTACAGATTGGATTCCATTGGTCAAATTATACAGGTTATATTAATGATAAATTAATACAAGATTAATCTAGTCCTGAGAGTGTATAAATTTAGAGATATTTGGTGACATTTGATAAATATTTTAAGGAATTTCTAATAACAGCTATTTAAAATTATCAAATGAATAATCAGAAATTTCGTAAAATAATGAATTATTTGTATTTGTTTTCCGATTTTTTAAAAAAAAATAGAGAAAATTCCTCTATCCCCACAAATTGTAAAACTTGTTATTTTGAGAGTAATTAAAAAACAAAATTTTGAAAACTGAAACCAGTTTTTAATTATCTACATATTATTTATTTCTCAAACGACTATTTAACAGGGAAAATATAAATTTAAATCATGTACGTTTCTTTTGCATTTTAAAAATTTTATTTGGAAACGTCGCTGAGTTATTTTCTTTTAACCAAGATTTTTTTTAAACTAGCAAACCTGTTCACTAGCAGCTACTCTTCTTAACTAACAACTTGTAACTAATTTAACATACCACCCAACCGGATCTTAGCAAACTTTTCCCTCCCTCTCCATCTGAAATACAACTACACCCTAAGGAAATCACGTACTTCTCATTTTATTTATTTTTCATGTCTCAAATGAATTTTTAAGAAATTACTCCAAGCCGCAGGTTAACTCAAGTGCGTATATATATATATATATATCATTTTTTTTAAATACGCCGAAAACCAATTGTGCAACTAACTTTCGCAAATGAGATACACCATTCTATGTTTTTTCAAAGCGATATTTTCAATAGTGTTAATAAATTATCACAGAAAAAAGTCACAATTCAATTTTAAATAGCAAAATAGTTCCAAATAAGATTCAAAATTAAAGTTTTTTTCATTAAAAATAAAAATATCAACAATATTTAATTGTGTCGGTTAGTGTCATCAATATAATTATATATTTAGTAATCAATATAATACCGTTATATTCTATATTAAAAATATTAATTTCTAAAACAAGTATCTTGTTTTGAGTATCAAATGTATACATGACAGGAGGAGCATTAAAAATAAAAAAAATAAAAAAACAATATTATTCTGCATAAAAGATTACAAAAAATGAGATTTTTTTTTTAATTCTTGCGTTCTCTCATTCATCGAGGAAAAGTTTATTTTTTTCAATATGTTTTAGTTGTATAGGCTAAGAGATTAGATTAGATTTGGAAAAAAACAACAGTACTAATAGACTGCTGACGATAGAGCTCGTAATTCAGAAACAAAATCAGATGACTAAAACGATATCTGAGATAGTATTTACCTCTCTTAATTATTACAACTTATCAGAAGAGGACATTTATATTCAGTTAAATGGTTCCAAACGTCCCTCTAAGGCTACGCGATGGAGATGCTCCCTTGAATTAAATGTGTAACAGCCCTTATTGTGGCATGTGATGATTTTCAGGAGAGTGGAGCGTCGAAACTATGACACATCAACCATTTGGCCTCTGTTTCTTTGTAGATCGATTGATTGATCAATGATTAACATCGCACTTAATAAATAACCCAAGACTCGTTGCGGGTGGGATTTGAAATTTTGAACCACAGTCAAGTGACAAGAATGATACCTGAATGAATGAACGAGTGACAGATGGTTTATGGCGCAACGGCCAAATCTGGCTGTGCTGCGCAAGAGGATATCTGAGCTAACACACCACTCTCTTTACTTCCATAATAAACTTTTGACGTTGGGCTATTCACGATTTTCTCTTCACTAACCTCGGGGACTCTTAATAATTTCAATTGCATAGAATTACAATTTCTTCCCAATCAAAATGAAACGCGACTGGGAAAATTAAATGAAGATTGTAGTGAAATGAAATGAATAACAGTTAACGATATATAAATGAAAGAGAATTGAAGAAAATGAAGAGAAATAGAGAATAATGGCTTGATGATAGAGATTTATAATTTGGATTGAAGCACCTTGATCATTTTTATGGATTGAGACAAATTCTAATTAGAGTATGAAGCTACAAAACATTTGCTAGTGATAATTGTTGAATTCAGAACGAGTGATTTTGTAAGCTGAGATTTCATATTTAAATCATAATCTAGGATTGTTAAGTTAATTGCGATGTGAGGGTGAACGACTTTATCTCTATTCTCTAATGATTATCAATAAAGTATTTTAGCTTGTTCTTACGTATCTTCATTTAAAGCTCAAAGTTATGGACCAAGATATTAGATTGAGACATGGTACAAGAGTTGAATAATGAAGGACAGTCGATAAAAGCTAACATATGCAGTTAGAGCGCCGACATATTTAATGTGCATCAACCTAGCTGTGCAATGAGTTTTTAGTAGAATCATCACTCCAATACATGCCTAGACTTAAACATCACTTGTCACGAATTCGCGAGCTTGGCATTCGATTACAAACGGTCACATTTCATAACAGTTCATTAATAGTCTTTTATTAACTATTAAATCCTTCGCATCCGTCTGTCATTATTTTTGTCTTTTCGAATAACTTTCAACACCAAGGATTCTTAAACTGTGACCCTCGAATCACTAGAGGTATGAGAGGATCTAACGTTCAGTGTAAAATTCCTCTGTTTTATGAATTTCAAAGTTTCTTCCACGAGTAGAATCAAAATTAATACAAAAAATATTTTCGTAAAATGCAAGCGAAATTAGTTCCTTTCTAAGAATAGAATAAAATTAGACTGATCTTTTCCTGATTCTCTAGCTTAATATTTTACGGATTCTCAGTGGAACAGATCATTAATAGCAAAGCCGGAATACAGCGAGTTTAATGTATTTTCAACAGGGTATTTTTTCGCTTGAAAAAAATCTTATGCAATTAAATAAAGGATCCACACAGCTTTCTTTTATGTACAATATTGTGAATGATTTGTTTTGAAATAAAATGCCGCTGTGTAGAGTACGAGGGTTACTGGCGAAGGACCTAGAAATTTAGAGTCACGATTAAGAGTCACTAATGAGACTTAAGTCGGTATCTAAATTCTATTATAAATTCAAGGAGGCGTAAAGACTAGCGTTACTTGAAGGAGATCCGTGGCAAGTTATGAGACTGAGGACAGGGACTGCAATAATTGTAACCCAGAACTGCAATAACGGTAATTTGCGATTATTAGCCTCTAATTGTTACTGCTCATTCTATATTGTTTTTACAGATAATTCGGTAAAAATTAAGTACATAACTATAACATACAGTTCCTTCGATATCCGTATTTACATTAACCATGAATAAGAAAAATATTGTTTAAAAAACAGATACGTAACATGATAATACGCCTCTGGCACACACACAAACACAAAGAAAAAAATATTGATAAAATCGTTGATAAAGACCTAGAGTATTTTTAACAAGAAAATATATGCGGGAGATACATGGAAATAAAGTGAGATTCTTTGATAATTAATTATTACATCAACAAAAATCTGGAAAAGTTTTTGCTATGGCGTGATTATTTCATACTTAAATTAGATCATAATTATAGAAGACCAAAGGATTGATCAGTACTCTTTCTTAAAAGCTTATTTTGTAAAACAAGTTGGACAAATAGATCACGTATTTTATTATATATTTTATAATTGCTTTCAGTGAGAAAAGCTATTCAGGCACAAATATTATTTATATTTTGTTATAAAATTGTTGAATTTTATTTACACTATTTATATTCATCATACAATTCATTTTCATATACTTTTGCCATAATATACAACGATTGATTGATTATTAACGTTCAACTTTGAACAACACGAGGATTTGCGGTGATGTGGATCTCGTAATTTTGAGCCTCGGACAGGTGACACGAACGAAACCTGAGCTGGCACTTCCTTCGTGCATCATCCCCGCTACACGGCGGGTCTTTAGCGGCATTAGGGCTCGAATCCACGACTCGAAACAACTCTGGCTGCGAGTCCGCGACCATGACCACTAGGCTACCGCGGTCTCAAAAAACTTCACAGCTAACCATTCATGGATCAAATTTACATTTTCATAAACACAAATTTAGAATTACTATAATTATTGTTTTACATGATATTCCACCGTCCTTTTATAGAAAAGAAAGCTCATCAACAGCAATTTAACTAATAAAGTTTGCGCTAATACAAACAAGAATAATCAATATATTTAAGAGCTTCATCAGGATGACAAATTTCTGCCGTCCATAATTAGCTTAATTCATGTCGCAACTCAAAGTCAATATTAGTTATCTCCCTAATGATGGGTGGAGAAATTTTATCTGAAACGGCTTTTAACCCTTAAATGAATCGTTATCCTAATGATGAGCCTCATTATTCTTTTTTTTACCGACGCATCTTCAACCAACCCTAACGAAAGATCCTTCTGTTATAAACATTTTGAATAGAGCACGCATTTAAATTAAAGAATTGTTTGTTTCGTTTATAGCATCGCCTTAGCGCTTCCCGTTAGGATTATTGGAGATACTTCGGTCCGGATAGATCAAATACAGAGAAATGTAATGTAATAGCATGTTTTCTAAGTAAAACCGTTACCAAATTTAAAAAAAAAAAAAAAAAAAACCTAACAAGTGCAGATTTGTTTCTACTATTTAGAAAACATGTACCTTTAGCTACTATTCAGCATAATGTAACGTACAACCAGCTTCTGAATTCTTTGCTCACAAACATCTGCCGCCTGATGGGCTAACTACTGCACCACGTCTGCTTTGATATCATTGTCCTCGTCATGGCGCTGACCGCCTAAATGTTTTTTTTTCCAAGTGAAGGAGCAAGTGGTAGTCACTGGACAGATCAGGGCTATACTGAGGGTGGTAAAGTAGCTTTCAGCCTTGTGAGGCAATGAGATCTTGGGTTCGAAGAGCCACGTGTGGATGGGCACTGTCATGCAGCAAAACTATCACTTTATTGAGCATGTCACGCCTTTTGTTTTGGATTGCACGACGCAGTTAATTAAGGAGTCACAACATGTCTAGGAATTTACTGTATCACCCCGAGGGGAAAAAAATCCACAAGCAAACCATGCTGCCTATCCCAAAACGCAGTGCACATGTTTTTACTCGCCGAAATAGCTTCCCTTTCTCGGGTGATGTTGAATGTTTTCATTACATGGATTGCTGTTTTTTATTTCCAATGTCACATCAATCACATGTTGATAAACTTCATTAACCTGCTGATGAATTTCTACGGTTTTCACGTCTTTTGCATGCAGATAACGAATCCCAACGCGAATTTCCCAATCAGCGACATTTTAAATTGTGTGAGGGATTTTAAAAACGCACTAACAAACGTGAATACGGACGAATGATTCCGTGCTGGTGTCTGTGATTAATCAACAGATATGGGTACCCCGTGCACCAGCGTGGAATGGCGACAGCAACGCTGTAATGTATGAAAGTATAATTTTCCAAAAAAAAACCCACCTAGGTATTAACTTTGCTTAACACAATTGAAAATTGGAGAAAATTATAATTATAAACCATGACCAGAAACGACCAGCTTAACACCTGCGTTCACTTTTCACTCGCCAAACTTTTGCACTATTTTAAGTGGCTAAGTTAATTTTACGTGTGGATGGATGAAATCAGGACTTGAATCGAATATAGTCTGCCAAGAAGTTCGAAAATTTAGTCATTCAATTACAAAGACCCAATGCATGTAAAAGATTAAAATGAATTTTTGGAAAAATCTAAGCAGTGATGATGGTGTGTTTAATTTAAGTTGCAGTAGAACCTGCAACGGGTTATATACAACTGACTTCGTAACATTGAAGAATGAAAAAAAATTACAAGGCGCCAACAGAGCTAGTAGTACATCCATGTAATGTTCACACCATGCCACATGAGGAGATCGAGGTCCACACTATTCAAGACTTCACAGAAAGTAGATTTCGAACCTTCGACTCACGACCCTACCGGCCATTTTCTCTACCTCAGAGTGGGACAAATAGCCCCATGCAGCCCTTTAAGATGTTTTTTATGGCCCACCAAGACAATCAGAAAAGTCTCAGAAAAGAACTGAGATTTCCCTCCAATGCACATTCGTGTTGCTTCAATTGTAGAGATCACTATCGTAAGAAATAATAATAATTAGTAAATTAGGTTGATATATATCGGAAAGATAGAAAAATACTGAGTCCATATTTCCCTCTTTTTCTTCCAAACTATGTCACATAAGGATTTTATAATCCAGTTGGATTAAAAATACGATGATTGCCCATTATTTCACACATGATCTTCAATGTAATCAAAACATCAACCTATGACACCCTCCCCCCCAAAAAAAACTACTAAATGGTATTTGTGCAATCAAAGACTCGAGATTCATGTCGCTCTTATCGTAAAAGTCACAATGATACGATATTATTCTTTATTTTAGCAAGAATTATAATGTAGCTATCAGACATTACTGAAGCTTATACACAACTGCTTAAGTATTGAAGTAAAGTAATCCATTGTTTTGAATATATCTATTTATGGAAAACTGAACTTGAAATTATCAAGTGGCCGCGGTAGATGTGATGTCATGGTCGTGAGCTCACGACCAACGTTGTTTTTGTCGAGTCGTGGGTTTGAGGACTAAGACCTGCCGTGTAGCGGAACTGATGCACGTTAAATCTGCCCAAGCTTTAGTTGCAGGAAGTTTGGAAAATTCAGGAATCATTCTCGTCACTTGACCGAGGTTCAGATTTACGAGATTCGTCGCTCATGTCTTACTTTTAAGTGCGATAATAAGAAATTAATCAATCAATTAAAATTATCAAATTGGTTTGATTCTTGACAGCTTGATCAATCACAGTTTTGTTGAATATATCAATCACTTCGGACATAAAATAACTATATTTCAATTACAGTAAATGGGCATGTAACATTGTCAACATTCTACCATGACAGGTTACAATCTCACTAAGTGTGGTCGTCTTGAATTCCAAAGGGAAATTATACTACCTCAACTCATATACCAAAAACAGGTACTATTTATAAATACAATACAAAAGGGATTTCTTTGTTGCACTACCAAGACGAAATAACTATTATTTTCTTATAAAGGAGAAATAAAGTACTGCAATGTTATTAAGATAAAAGCTTTACTTTCACTTCCCTGTTAACCTAATCACAACACACATACAGGGAAATATATTTCTCTCGAAAAAAGGGTACCAGCGTTAAAAATTCATTTGCTTTCTTTTTACCCTTAAAAATGTATGTTTGATCAAATTCGTATTGTATTATGTTTCACAGATAAGAAATTCGAAAAGTATTTGAAAATTCGTAGTCGAATCTTGGTCAATACCATATAATGTACGGTCTGTTTAGTTTCAAAAATATATTCACTACAATTTCTATTCTATTCAAGGTAAATTAAACGCTTCATCAGTTTTCTATTGTTGTTTTTTATTCCCACAAAAGCATTGATATTTCTCATATCTGAAACTATTTAGCATAAGATGGAAATGTAAAACCCAAATAATAACAGTAATATATACAGTTTTTTTCCTTAACTGCTAATATTATTTGTTACATTCTATAAAATAAAAGTAAATTAAAAGTTGAAAATAGTTTTAAATGACAAAATATTTTTAAAAATATTAAATTATACTTTACTGGATTATTATTAGGTCAAAATTTCTTTTTCTTTTAAATTAAGAAATAGTTTTTTTTAACCAAATCATAATGAAATTCCCAAAGCACTATCAACATGAACAACATTACCAATGCCAAAAATTTAAATAACACTTCCATTTAAATGTAAAGTAAGGCGAATATAAAAGCATATCATTTTTAATTTCATACTTTTCGACATTATTTTTTTCTCGTCGAGACTCATACTCCAATCCGTTTACCAATGAAGAGCCCTGAGCTAAATTATGTTAGCATAATTCGAAGGAAGCAAACTGAGTTATCTAAATATTCCCATGATATTTCAAGTAGTTTGCTTTCGCTTTCAACCTTAGAACCATCCGACAACTACCACATGTACATGGGAACAGGAGCTACGTAAAACCCTTTCAGGATTTCCTAATTTTTTTTCTTTCAAAACAGTTGCATAATTATGCGCTAAACGCATAAAAAAAACTGAAAGTGTAAATAAGAAGCTCTTATGGTCGGTTGACACAATTTAGACTGCGCAAATGTTGTCAAGGAAAAAAGAATAAAATTTTAAAAAAAAACACATACACAATACTCGTAACGTCATTATAAATACAAGGTCAATCGAAGAGTGGAACCTGGGAAGCCTTTACAAAATATTAAAAAAAAAAAAATAGTAAAAGAAAGAACTGAGGACTACTGTTCTTTAAAGGCTGTGTGTGTTTTTTTGAAAGAAAACAAGATGTTTTGGGACACTTGCCAAAAGTCGGCACAAAAGCTATATTTCCGCCGAATAGCATTATTCCACTGTGACCTTTTACGGAAATGTTTGGCTAGCTCCGCTTTTAGTAAAATGGGACTAGCTGATTTATTTTTCAAGAACAAAAATGGGATTTTTATATATTGGAAGTAACTTCCAATTTAATAAGACCACTCTACTTTATAAAATAAGGCCGCATTTCAGACTATTTAATTAGATATATATTTTTTAAAATCTAATTTCTAGTTTTCAGATAGATTATATATATGTGTGTGTGTGTGTGTGTAGTAACAACATCTATTATAACCATTTTGAACGGATATTATGATTGCTTGGTTTTAATCATTGTTGAAAGAGATTTATATATATATAAAGAATATGTAACAGAAGTCCGCTTTTAAAACTTGAAGGAAGACTATCCAGTTTCCAATCTACCTAAACTAAGAAATATTCTCCTTAAAAACTCTTATCAACCCCCATAGCATATCACTCTTTAAATTTCTATCTGTTCTTATTCCTATCTGCTGCAATTTAATCCAGTTCGGTTCTTTAATCTTCATCCCCTCTTTCACTTTTCTATGTTCGTAATAATGTAAATCGATTTCAATACAATAAGTTTCGTCCATCCTGTAGGTTTCTTCGACCAATTAATTGACATTTCAGTCAGCAAAGATAGCATAATGATACGTGGTTCCCACGATCCTGAAACAAAGGAATTTTAATTTTGATCCCTCTTGGACACTTTTATTTTATACACTAAAGACTCGTAGCGGGTCATTGCTCGTTTAATGTTTTGAAATGTGAATCGTATTTTGGGAAGGAAAAGGAGCTTTCTCCCTACATTTAAATAAGAAACCCGCCAAGAATTTAGCACATTCACACACAACCTTGACACGCATACACAATACACTTTCTAATTATTACACAAATTAAACTTTAACGATTAGATACCACTGTCATCTCTTCCAGGTAGAACTGTTGACTTGAATCAGTTTTAAATAAACATGATTGCACCTAATTATAAAATATATATAATTATTATTGTTTGTTTTGTGTGTGGTGTCGTGTGTGTGTGTGTGGTGGTGTGTGTGTGTGAAGAAAAAAGTGGTGTGTGTGTGTGTGTGTGTGTGTGCAAATCTCAAAATTCATAAATTTTAAAATAATAAATTAAAATCAATAAAGAGGTAATGTTTCAAAGTTACAAGAAACAACAGGTACACTGTGACTAGGTACTCTCCGAAATAGAAACACGAGCCTCCTAATTTCTTTGAAACTTATCAACAGCAGAACTGCGAAGTCACTCATCACTTATCACTGTTACTTCAACGCATTTCTATTACTTCCTTCTCCTGCAATTACTAAGCTTATTTAGAGAATCTCAAAATTACCTACAGTCACATAAATAGAGTACTAAATGATGATAGTCTGTTTTTATTCAGGCTATTAATCAATATTTAATTCTTTAATCTACTTATATGTGGTAAAAGCGTCTGACTGAATGTTGAATAAAATATAACTCTTCTTACCAACCCTTCGAGGCTTTAGACGAAGAGATTAGGATTCGAGTCCTTAACCCTTTGGATTCCCTCCAACGGCTGCTTACTCAATGCAGATCTGATACAAATGTTTCATTTGATAACTTCTGTTCAGTATCTTTATTACTCACCAGACTACCATCCTCATTACAATTTTTCGCAGCTTATATATGCATCTCCTCACTTCTATTCATTACACTTTAATAATTCTACATAAGTCACGTTTCATTTATTGTTAGGAATGTCCAATTTAAATATTTCATAAGTGTAATAATAAAGGTTCCTAAGTGTTAGTAGAAGGAAAAATCCGATAGAGTCCATATCACAAACTTTGGCTAATAATATGAATAATATTTAAAAAATTTACTCTCACGAAAAATTAACAGGATCAATTAAATAATTTTCAACTAAAATTATGATAATAAAAAGGAATGTATCTCACAAATCCTTTTAATATACAGTCTACATATTAAAAAAATATATCATTCATTTTACATGTTTGCATTAAGTTAAAGATAAACACAGACTTCGTATAGCGTGATTTTGAATCCACGATGAATTTCCTTGACTGGAGCTTCCGGTAGCGTGTAAACAATTTCGAAAAACCATGAATCAATTCAAAGTTTATAGCAAAATAGAAGTGCATTATATTTACATTCATGTTTCCCATTTACGTTTAAGAAATCTAAAAATAGATATCCAAGTTTTCATATCGAAGAAGTTTTCCGAGAAATTTCCATCAAAGTAAGAAGATTTGTAAAAAAAAATTCAATTTAATGACTGTTTTGCATGACAAGTAATTCAGTTCCGTGTTAGATTCGAACAGATATGAATCAAACGAAAACCAAACAGAAAAATAGTTCATGTAGGCTTTGTAACACTTTGTAACAAATGGATAACGGTGAACATTTTAGTCATCATAAACTAAAGGAATATGAGGGGGCTCAAAAAGTCCTCGTATTAGGAATGAGAAATGGGGTATTAGGAATGGGCATTGGGATAAATCACTGAAACACTTAATGTCCATTAATTGTTTTCCCTTTTTCTAAGAAATTTGTGAGCATGGTGTCCTTCGCTAAATTTGTTTTGGGATCGTTTAACTGATCGCACCAACTTGTCTTAGCAACGCTATCTGTGTTCAAAAACAGGTACTTTTTGAACCTCTATCGTAAGCCTTTTAAAAATTATGCATACCTGAAATAATTTTTTTTGGTGATAAAAGATAATTCGTTCATTTTTAAGCTGCAAAAGAAATGATAATACTATTATTATTATCCAGAGGAACTTCACATGTCAACGAGAGTTTATTGTTACACTTAACAACTGGAATAATTATTCGATTATCCATTGCTATTTCATTCAAATAAACACAATTTTTAATTATGAAGAGAATCTGTGATGATCTGATGGATTCACTGAATATGCTGGATTCTATCTCTGAAATATAATATTTTGGATTCAATCTCATACTTTCTACGAAATTTTGATTATTTTTGAAGTCTATGAATCGGCCTTCCTATTGTTTGACATATTTTTATTCCATTTATAATTTGTGCTAGATTAAATAAGATGAAAATTAACGACCTATGGAAATCAAAATTCCGGATCAAATCCTCAACAGCACCATAGGGGTGAAGGAGTCAATTTTCATTTTTGGGAATATCTCAGTTAGAAATATGTGAACGTTACAATACCGTAATGGGTGATTGAAAAGGTAACTGTATTAGGAATGAGAAATGAGAAAACTCACAGCAATATTGTACATCTCGAACTTTTTTTCTTTTCCTAATAAGTACATCAGTATGATGCCTTTCGCATCTCAAACAATCGTTGCCATAACTTTTCTGGCAGTCTTTACCCTCCTTTGAGATACGGAACCAACTCAATGTTCATAGGTGTTTCGTTTCCAATGTATAGTGATGAGTTCAAGTCTCATCGACTGTGACAACACGACGCAAAATGACGGCGGTAACTCGTCGAGGAAACAATCAAATTTTGATTTGGCTGCCATTTGCTGCCAAATCTAAACAAACATGTGAATTGGTGCCAAATTTGTTTCGGCACCGTTTAATAGATGGCAGAACAGCATTGGTAACACCAAATGGCCTAAGCAACACCATCTGTCTTCAAGAACAAGTACTTTTCGAAACACCCTCGCATGATATTTACACACAAAATATAAGATGAAAAAAAAAAATTTGATTCTCAAAAAAAAAAAAAGAAAGAAAGAAAGAAAGAAAATCATATGAAAAATCACAAATATATTTACATATAAATCTTACGTGATATCATGAATCTCAATAACTCGCTGCACGAAAAAAATGTCACATTTAATTGAATTTATTACGTTCACCCCATTAACTGAAATAACAACACTTCATTCCCCACGATTTTCATCACACAAACACGACGGGATGAAGCCACTGTCTTTTTATTACCTAATACTCAAGATACAAGTTACAACTAATCAATACAACAGAATAAATCTAGAAGAGAGGAAGGGAAAGCAAACGCTCCGAAATAGAATTCTTCTGGATCCCCCTACGATACATCGTCAAGAAGTCAAAAGGGCAGTTGTTCTATTACCATCTAATCTTGGTAGCAAGCAGACGGTTCCTATCCAGATAGCTGTCTATGGAACTAGTTGCATTAAGAGATAAGACGGGGGTAACCCCATAAGGATGCTCTAATGGACAGTTGTTGTCTTATCGACGGTCTCCATTATGCTTCGGAGAATACGTCTCTAAGCTGGCAAGACGATACATCATTCTATAGAGGCCACTGATTACCAGCTAACGGTACGTAAAGTGCATGGTTCACTTGAATTTAAAACAACCTCAATTTTTTTTACAAAAAATAGCATAGTATAAAAAGTTCCAGTTTCGAAAAAAATTGTTTAAGATGGTAATATTAATCAGTAAATGAGAATTAATGGAAACGATAATGTAGATTATTTAAACTAAATGTTTGCTTTAGCTAACGTATTTAATAAATTTTATTAATGAGTACATGGCAGGAAATTACTTAAAATACTAGTTACTATTCGCCGATGTGGATTCGCGTCAAACAGATAAAATATTTAAAAAGTTTTAGTTTCCACATTGTAAGAATATATTTAAATTACTATTCAATTTCATAAGGGAAAATAATAATTTTCAATATTTTGACAAAAATAGTGATAAAGTATTTAAAAATGTTTATGTAAGCTATTAAACATTTTAAGTAATAGGAAACCATATATATCATGTATATAAATAATAAGTATCATGTAGAAGAACAAGAAATTTTTAAAAAAAAACGTGGAAAAAAGTTCAAATAAATATGAAATTTCCTCTGAAAATTTTTTACTGAATACTTCTCGATTTGTTGGTAAAAAAAGAGAAAAAATAACGAAAAAAATGCTAGAGTTAAAAAAAAATCCATTTTATTATCCAGCACTTCACATTCCCGGATCCGCAGGCGTTAATACACAGGGAAACAAGCCCTTAATGACATTATTTTATGCCTTCTTCAGTAGAATAGAGTAAGCTACCAGTACAAAAAACAGAACTTTTTTTTTTTTTTTATTTTTTATTTTGTGAGTTAATCATTATTAGCGTGAATTGTATTAAAATTTCATACTATAATACATAGTTTTTGTTTTAAATATCTTAATATTAGTGTGCTTTTCCCGTAATCCGACGATGCTCAAGTCCGATAATTGCCGGATTATCGAGGGAGTACCGTACATAATTTTTCTTTTCTCAAAAAATAAATAAAATTAATTTCAAAGCTGCATGCCGATGCACAACTTACAATCTTTTAATTCAATTATTAAAAGTACACGAAAACGCGATTTTAAAAACAACAATGAAAAAAATAATTTCCTAAATCGGTATTATTTTTATCGGGAGATAAAAAAAACGTTTTTGAAAACAGTATATTGAGCAGTTATTGATTGTTTATTGACGTCGCACCTAGAAGCAACACGATAGCTACTGATGACGGATCTCGTAATTTTGAAACTCGGTCAAGTAGCGAGGACGACGCCTCAGCTGACTCCTCCCTTTTCAAATTTCCACACCACACCATTGGAAGAGCTTGGAACCTTGACGCCTCAGCCCCACTACACAGCAGATATTCAGTGGCAGGAGCGTTCGAACCCATAACGGAAACAATGCCGCCCGCGGTTTCTCAACACAGCAAAGGAGTATATTGAGACACCAACAAATGGCTTGTTACTAACCAATTCTATTTTTCCTCAGTATAGTAATAGTTTTTTAAATCAAAAGTTTTAATTATTTCCTTTCTGTTGTACAATATTTCGGTAAAATAATAATAAAAATATTAGTTTTAATAAAAATACCGTACGGACAGGTGGACAAAATTTGTAAAATTTTATATTGCGCACTTAGAAAACAACACATATTTATGAAAAATAAGTTCACTTACCGAATAGTTCGTATATAGAAATGTTCATAAGTTGTAACATTACATTTCCTGATAAAATTTGCTCCAGGTCCAATTAAGGAAACATATAACTGGGGGGGTTGGATAGCATCTTATAAACGAGCTTCACTTTTATTGTATATTTTTGCAAATACTTTTTGACCACAATAATCCTTATTACGATAATTGAGACCGCTTCGCCAACGAAAATGAGCTAATTTTTAAAAAAAGCCAAGTTTAAACAATCCTCACTTTTTTTTTTTTAATTAAAAGCAATTTCGAAGTATCATTTCAATATTGAGATGTCTGTATATTTGCGTATCTGTTTATGCAAAGAAAATCACATTCATAAGCATTAATAACTATGTATGAACAATTAATATTCAATAGCTGTATTTACATTAGTAAGTCGTGTGCTTACTTTTAGGTACATCTTACATAAAATCAACAATGTTTTTACTTTAAAAATTTGCAGAGCACTTAAAAATATGACATCCTTAGACACTGAATGTAATTATAATTTCAAAAATCAAATTTAATAAAATTTAATATTTGATTATTCAAATTTCCCATTTTTTTACACAAATATTGTGCAATACTTAAAATTCCCTCGAGTTCATTCAAAAAAAAAATTATGTTCAGTGTGTAGGAAATAAAATAATTTTATGATAAAGAAAACATCAGCACCATGAATAAAATGAATTTTAGGAAAAACGTACAAGATTATCCTACAAAAACTACATTTTCAGAAAAACGTAAAAAAAGGGAGTTTTTTTTTTTGGCGAGGGCATGTTTGTTTGCAGTTTTAAAATTCATTTAGCGAATTTTAACATTCTACTTATTAAATTCACATAAATCATACATCTACCGAATCAGCAAAGCGTCATGTATTTTTTAACCCATTCACATACAGTTTTAAAATGTTCCTTCTTTGAATCACTTTTTAGCACTCGCAAGTATCCTGACAAGACAGTTTACTTACATTTTCATACATTTAAACATAATATCGTGACTGTTCAAACCGTCGTTTATTAATTAAGAATAATCATGACTGTGATACCTAGTGATGGGATAAACATTTGATTGATATAAACGTATCGTCCGTGAATGTGTTAACAGGAAGGGGGGGAAAAATCAAAATTTGAAGCATTTTAGTATAGTGTCTCAGCTACAGTAATATAAATAATTACTATCTATATATATATAGTAAATAGGAACTCAGTATGTTGTGTATAATTACCAACAACTTCTCATTCAATTAAAACTGAAAGCAGAAACTCTTGTGAAAGAAACATTTACCTGCACAACTCATTAAGCACATAAACCGATGTAATGACACATTGTACAGCCAAAGCCTTTTTCCAAGTTCGAAGTTCCCATCCTATTTTCCAGTAGATACTAATTAGGCTTATCGTACAGCACCATCTCAGCTTTCGGTACTTTCACTGCCCTTTTATCGCAACCGGATCTTCCAAAAGAAGACGCCGAAAACAATAGGAACGACTGTTCAGCTGTAGAACAGGGCTATTTTTTGTTGTAAGGAGAGGAAAGTAAAAAGTGGACGATTGCACATTATCAGACTGATATTTCGATACTTTTTTAGGAAAATTTTTCCATTCATTAATAACTGTTTATTTTAACAAGAGCAACATAATGCGATTGGCATCTAACATCGTAATTTCGAATAGAAGTGTGGTGACGACTGCATATTACAGCGATTCTTTTCAAAAATGCGAATAGTTTAAAAATTGACCTCTAAAGAAATGAAACGAACTCGACAAGTTTTCAAAATTGTTTAAATATATCACACATTGAAATATTAAATAAAGTATTAATTTATTTAAATTTCACAGGTTGTCATACATTTAATTTTACTAGTTACAAAACGTCTTTCAATTAAGCAAAATGTTCCTTTTTTATTTGATTCACATAAATTGCTTATAACAACTGTTTTATAAATTTTAGTTTTCTTTTAAAAAAATTTCATTAAAAAATACATGTAGATATATGATTTAGCTTTAGACAATCTTTCGATTTAATTATTATTGTTTATAATACAAAATGTTATCGCAAAAATTATTTAATTCGGCAGCATTAAATTCATACAAAAACCATTATTAAAAATTTAATACAACTGATAAGATTCTATAATTTTGCATTAAAAAAATGTGTGTGATGTGTGTCTGTCAGTAGTAACAGAGTAAAAATATATTTCAGAAACAAAAAATTTTTGTCCTTATAGACATTGCTGCATTTTCCATATGTCAGGAATGAACAACATTGCTGTTACAACGAATAACCATAACAGAATAATTAATATAACTTTACATAATTAAAAAAAAGTTAAGATCTCGAGCTATAAATAAATTTACAAGAAAATAATCAGCAACATATGTAATGCAAGAACAATGACTCAGCACAATCATGTCGTGATCCCGTACATCTACAATGAATTATACTGCTAAAAAGTAAGCATAGGGGAGAAAGGAATATACCTCTGTTGGTTTTACTGATAAAATGATTCCTCGTGAGTTTGCAAAATCAATTCAGCATCACGAATAACATTGTACATCACCGATGCATTGCAAGAGAAGTGAATAATTCCTTTCATTTCTCTGAATGTTTTTAAAAATATTATTTATGTTAAAATTATTCAAGAACCATTTGAAATGCTGCATTCTTTACATTAATCCAGACATTGTTTTTTAATTCAAGATTTGTAATACAATTATTAAGTGCAAATGAAATGCTTACATACTATTTCTCGTATCAAGCGTAATTTTACAATTATTATCCAAAAAAAAAAATGTAAATTATATGATTGTTTATTTAATCTTTCATAATTGATAAAGTTTATTTTGCTGTACATTTTTGCAACTCATTGAATTCTCCAGGATATTTTAAGATTTCTTTTTAATTTTATTTCTTCATATTTGTGCAACTAAGACTTTTTTTTTGTAATACGAAATTAAAAAAAAAACATTTTGAATAAATAAATATTTGAAATAAATCATCATCTGAGGTAATTTTTTTAATTGATTAAATATAAGTATTAAAATTCTAATTTGAATTCAACACCCTTTAAACAATTCATATATAAGCATAAATTAAATAGCTGAATAATCAAACTAATTGTAGTCATAGAAGACATTGAATAAAGAATGAATTGATTACAAAAATGTAAATGTAACTGAATTCGTTTACTTGAAAAGGTATATGAATTGATTTTCAGTAACCGAATTAATAGGTGTACAAGCACTTAAAAGCTGTTAATCTTCTATCAAACATGATGTCAATTTCTTTTTCAACTTGAAAATTATTCAAGTTTTTTTAACGAAATACAAATATTAAAAATGGACATGGATCATGATATATTAGAAATGCAGATTAATTTTCATTATTTTTAAATGACACACATAATAAACATTATTTGCTAAAAAATATTATTTTCATTCGTCAAATATTATTTTCCGAGTCGGATATTCAATCGAAACATTAAGAAATTAAATTGCTATATTTACTGTCATTTTAATATCTAATTCATTCGTGTATTATTTTTTAGGGTTGATACTGTTTTATTATTCTGATGCTTTCCTTTTTTTTTAGTTAACATAAATATCTCAGTCAACACACAATGTGTGTGTGATGTGTGTCGCATCTTATATTCAGATTCGAATGCTGTTTGGATCAAGTCTTTAATTTAACAGAAATAAATCCATCTTGGAGCCAGCCTCACTCCAATATTCCTTTACCAAGAATCAAGTCGCGTCTCCGATGTATATGCTGCCATAAATCTTTTCATCCTTGATTTACACAGCACTAGCGTAGGTTATGGCCCATAAAATCCATTCCAGCTTCTTGCGTATTAGTTAAAATCATGTTCTAAGAAGAATCGATATTTCACAGACACTGGTTTAGATTTTACCGTCCAAATTACAAGATAAACCTCGTCTGAAAATTAATGAAAACTGAAGAGAAGAAAGAGATTATAAACAAGTTTTAAGAGGAAACAAAAATTTCAGAGTTCTTAAAATTTTAAAGTAACAAATTTGGGCGTCAGCTAGGATGCAAAATTCAATTTGCGGTCAAGCCAGAAATCCAACTCTTATTCCATTAATCGAGTCATTATTATTATTTGTCCTCTTAATATTTCGTGACCGGAACTCGCCTCGCCATTTTTAAAATCGAAAATCGTTTTCACGCTACCATAGCTCTGGTGTGTCTGACCTTGTGGTCCAAACTAATGAAGGAAAAAAAAAAGGAACAAGACTTGTTTCTCTTTTTGTACAATGGGCTGAGAACAGAGGAAAAAATTTGTGTTAATAGCTCCGTAAAAACTGGTCCGCATAAATAATCGTTCTTCCGACACGTGCCTACAGTACCCCTCACCCTACCCTTCGTTAGGCGATTCGAAATTTTATTTGTTTTTTATGCACGCTTCGTCGCGTCCCCTTTCACCTTCCGTGACGGGCAGACGATTTGGAGAAGAGCGTGGGATGCCACTTGCTATAGAAGTTGAAAGGTGGCAGGTCGTTGTTCGAAGGAACATCCCTCTATAAATATTCGAAGTCTCCTCAGATCCACTGGACCGCAATAACCAATTCAACGAGTAGATTTAAAGGCTTCGTAGGGTTAACAAATGATTAATATCAGTCTCTAAAGAAAATTGTGAGAGTTTACCCACTTTTTAGAATTTGTTTAATTGGCATCTGATTTAAGCATTGGCGTGTATTTGCGACAAGTTTCATAATTTTGAATCCTAGTCAACGTGTGGAACTTCAGAGAATGACGAACCAAAACAGGTGTCGCCCTCATTGGGATTGGTTACGAGATCAATCGCTAACAACCTTAAAGTTATGTTACTGCAAATTAATTTATCAACCAAACTCTCTAAATTTTCATACATCACAAGCTTTCTTTACTTTGAAGTCTTTTTGGATTCAACTTACAGCAGCAGCCATCATTCTCCATGATGGCCATTGATTGGATTGGTTAGATTGAATTATTGTTTATCAAAGTCAGACGCCACAATAGGACTATTGGTGACGGACTTCTAATTTTGAATTCCGATGAAGTGACAAGGACGCGACACCAGAACTGGCACTATCCAAAAGTCCACACTTTACCAACGTGAGGATAATAATTTACAGATTTAACATGCATCAGCTTCGTTACACGAAAAGTATTTAGTGATACCAGGACCCTAATCCACGAATCGACAGAAACAACGCAAGACTAAGCTCTTGACTGTGACCCCTTCCTATTCTCATCTCCAGATTTGGCCTTCTCTATAAAGGGGTCTGGTTCCAAGAAACCATTTGGGGGCCTAAATGTTTTGTACGATAAAAAAAATTAAAAACACGAACATATATTACTAACACAGGTTTATTTAATACGTGATTTTACTTTTGCTAATACATTAATCACTTCAGAAAAATTACAATTTCTTTTTCGATGCTTAGTATAGCAAGTCCATTTAAGCGCTCTGCACACATGCTTGACTAAAAAGTTCAGTTTAGAGGGGCGTACTCGCAGTTCCCCGAATCAAATAACAAAAACTGAACATTCGCATCATTAAGAATTAGTTTGAAGATCGTCGAAAAATTCATAGATCTCTCTCTATACATACCATAATAATGTTTACGATAAAATGAGCTTAACGTCATACTGATAACGATAGGAATATTGTCAAGTTTTCATGTGCAAGATTACAATATTTTAGTTCTTGACCACGTTGTGGCCCTTGAATCGCGCAGCCCCAGTGCATAGCATTCACCGCACCCACCAGATTACCTGTATACATACATACATACATATATATATATATATAATATATATATACACACAGTAGTATCTCCTATAAGGGATACCTCTATTTAAAAGACAAAATATCTGGTCCAATGGGCGTTCTTTAGGGGAGGGGAGGGTACTACTGTACTTATAAAGTGAATACTTAAAATAAATAAAACTAAATTGTCCGGTCACATCAAATATCAACAAACCGTTTTGCAACACTATGAAAAAAATGACAATTTTTGTGTAATCATATATATACTACCTTATTTTTAAATTGAATTCTAAATAAAATAAACAAAAAGTGCGGAACCAATGTAATAAAGAGCACCTTAAGAACAATCATTCTTAAATTTTAATTAATTATTTTTTTTTTATTCACAATTTTTCGAAAAAAAAAAATAACTACTCATGAGAAAGCATGATAATATAAGGCAATAAATAATGTACCACCACTGCGTGAAAAAGAAATTCCCAAAGAAATACATCGAATAAAACATTTCAGAACTTAAGTGAAAGAAAAAATATGAGCAAACGATGATTACAAAGGTAGCTTGAATTACAGTTTTATGCTCTGATGACGCGTTTATACGGTAAAGGAGCAATTTGTACAACATCTGCATTTTTTTTTTTTGACAACCACAAACATAAAGAAGCAAACAATAGAAGTAATTTCCCTCTGCCACATAAATCAAACTGAAGTAAAATCCATAATGGCTCAAAAAGACAAACAAAAATATCTTCATAACAATTCGGTTTTTTTAAATGATCTAAGACAAAACATTTATCACAATATTTTTTGTGCAGTTGGAATTCCTTTTTAAAATAAATTCTCTTTTAAAAAAAACACAAGCCAGTTAAAAGTATAAATGAACGCAAAATAATAAAATATTCGGAATGAATTCGACACAATAAAAAGGTTCGTAATGAAATCGAAATAATAAAAAGAAAAAGAATATATATATATACGTTACAACAAACTGTAATAAGATACATTCATGAAAATTTTAATTTAAAAGTATGTATGCACTTTTTTCTCAATTTTTAATCTTTTAATTTTTCATTTCTATTTCAGAATTAATAAAATGAATCTTATTAGATAATTATTTTTATCTGCGAATTCTATACCACACTGAAAATGTGAAACTGCGCACACATTTTAATTATGGGTATTCTACTCGTATAACAACATTTCTTTATTATAAAAACACGAGAATATGGAAAAAAAATGTAATTTTTAAATGTAATAATTCAAAATAATAAAAATAAATTAAAATTGAACAGCTTGCTGCCCCTTTTCCGTAATAAATTTCGAATATAAAAATACGTCACGTTAACTATAATACTACTTTTAAAAATACTTAAAATGTATATTCCAATTTATTCACAGGAATAAATTTAAATATTAGATATAATTTCAGCAGATTTTTTGCCCATACATGGAAGAAGGATAAATGATTATTTTTTCTTTCATGATATTCGAAAATCTTTACATTTGGAATTTATATTACTATATTTTTATTAACTAATATGAATTTGTAAGCAAAAAATTCGAAAAAATTTATAAAATGTTCAAATATTTATAAAAATGCATTTTGTACAAGCGAATTTTTTAGAAATTATAAACCTTTTTACAGCATATTCTCCTCTATAAGTATAACAATCTTATTATTAATCTTAACGTATTCCAAATAAACGTCGTGCGCCAAAGGAATTCGAACATTATATCTTCTCAAATAATTGTTATTTTAATCCATTATTTCAATTTAATAAAGAAACTGTTGTGGTATTTTTCTCTACTGATTATATGCAACTGTATTAATAACCACCACTCTTCTAAATTATTATCTATAGAATACGTAGCTAATTCTAAAGATCAAGACTAAGTGGATGATCTATATTGCTCTAAATATTCTCATACATCACTGCATACAATGTTATTTTATTTCAAATTTTATTATTGCATAGTCACCCACTCATATAATAATAATAATGATCAAAAGATGAAACATTAATTGGTCTCTTAATAACCACATGTAATAATGTTTAGTACAGCGATATCTTCAAAAAACTGGATCAATTTTTATGTCAAATGCGGGGTGGGGGGGGGGGACTTATGAGAAAAATAAAACTAAATGCTTATTTTTCATCTAATAGCGGTCTTAAGTTTGATTTGACTCTAACAATTGCTGGTAGATGTCGACGTGTTGACATCAGAATACAGACGTCAACAGAATCTCCAATTGCACAGAGGATAGACCGAATCAGTGTTATTGACTTTCTCTCCAGATATCACATTCTGTGGGATTATAATTATAATATATATATAAAAAAAACGTAAGTACAGCACTTGTGCATAAACTTCAAACTCGTATCAATGTTGTTATTGTATTTGTAACACACGAGATGTTGTCTTGAAATTGAACAACGTCTCATAAAGAGAAAGGTCTCGGAAACATCAAAAGAGGGCGACATAGTCACATATGGATTTCTGAAACCATAGATATACCTTAAGCAATTAAAATGCTTTTGTAATATAATGCTAAATAGATCAAATTATTAATGGGAAAGCAGTATATATTACTAGAATTAAAACAGTATATTCAATACATTGCTCAAATAATTTTAGAAATTAAGGTAAAGCCTTTTTACTTATTTAGTCCCCTGATTCCTACCCAGACAACCAATAAAAACATTTTAAGTTCTAATTTAAGGATCACTTCGACCAAAAATAAAACAAAACTTTAATTCACTGCCTCTGCTCTAATTCAATTTCGTCCAACCCAACCACCTAGCAAAACGTGAGATGCGTTTATAAAAGCAAAACCCATGAATACGTGCATCGGAGAAACACCAAGAGGCGCCAGTAAATTTCATCTTCAATTCTACTTTTCCAGACGATTGAAATCTACAAGGCCATTCTTCCCATGGTCTGTAGACCAACGCCTACCAATATTGACAAGACTTGTTGCGACCTTAGACCTAACAATAGCATCCAGAAGTCGTAGAAAAAGAGTGAAAATGTGATAGATATTGAAAATGGGAACGTGACACGCTACGGGAGAGGAGGGTCTTGATGGGATGTATTGATCTGTCACGAAGCGTCGTCATGACAACCGACTGTCAACAGGAATTCCCTGCAATAGTTGTCAATGTCTCCGACTGCTATTTTGGATGGTTTTTATTTAGATTTATCAACTCATAATTGAATAGACTTCTGACATTCTTCGGAGTTATGTCGATGGCAGGTCTATTATATTCGGGCATAAATCAGATTGGATTATTCCAGCTCTTAGGAATATTTCATCATTCGAAGGGAATATTGGAGAAGGAGCTAGAATTTTGCATCGAAAAAATGGCTTTTAAGGATTTCTCAGTTTTCAGTGCGAAGGAAAGAGGAAAAAAAAAAAGACTTGATTGATTGAGAAGCGCTTCCCCCCCCCCAATTGATGTTAGAAAGACAACAGCGAAAATATGCTCTATTGATAAATCGTTTCCAATTTTTAATCTGAGAAAATTATTTTCGAATTTATCAATAAATTGCTAAATTATTTTTAAAAAAATTAAATAAACTATAACTTTGATAAGAACTGAAACGAAATAGAATTTTGCACAGAAATAAAAATCAGAGAAATATAAAAGATAGTTGCTTACATATACCAGTAATTCATTATTTAATAACGTAATAGGTCAAATGATCGGTTATAGAAATCGTCATCGGATCCGAAAGAAAAAGAAACATAGATAGTGGAAAGTTGATTTACTACATGTAATAGAAAAATTGCCTAGTCTCAAAAGTGATAATTTTATAATCAAAACCTTGTAACCGGTTTATTGACCAATCAGTGATTAACGTCGCATTGAGAAGTAACACGAGAACTTTGGCGACGGACCTCGAAATTTTGAACCACGGTCAAGTGACGAGGACGACACTTGAGGACAAACTTCCACACCACGATAACAGCAGGATCTATTGGCCAGTCAGACTAGACATGTGATTCATTACACGAGAATACCTAATTGTGAAAATTATATCATTCTATGAAGTATGAAAATTTCAATAAACACATTTTGCTCCCCATATTATTTTTAGACCTTGTTTTTCAAGTCTATTAAAATATTTGCATGTCGTTTTTACGAATTTTTAATTTACCACTATATGGATCTGATTATATAAATATCGATCATAAAAAAAAATCAAAACTTTTTGCTATTAAAAATAAATAATGATATGATGAATCTAAAATACTAAATGTGTCCCATTTGCAAATATACTGTATATAACATTACAGATTGGTAGCACACAAGGCATTTTTTAAAGTTTTAAATGAATATAAATAAACAAAGGACAATAAAATATGAAACATTTCATTTGATTTTAAAATAATAATAATAATAATAATAAACACAATATTTTTATACTAAAAAAAACAATAAAGTAAATAAACTACAAATACTAATACCTGAAATTAAGAGATTCATTTTTCTCTTCTAATTGAAATTTAAATCAGATTACACGTGCAACAGTGTCATTTTATTCAAAACGAAAGTATTGTATCTTACACAATAACTAAACGTTAATAAAATTAATAGCGTTAAAATAATAAGTAATAAATTGAACTGAAACAATATTCATTTATGCTTTAAATTTAAATGCAGCATCACGATGCATTAAAACACGTATATCAAACTTATCAATAATTCTGAATCAAACTTTTTTTTATATAAAATATGAACTTTTAATAAGTTTTATCATATATATATAAGAAAAAAAATGAAGCATATATAAGATATCATTATTCGTAACTTATTCCCTTTACTTGAAAAAAATAATTCGTATCATAATTTCGCTTAACCTTTCGATATTTTACATTTGTTCGTTTGTTCAATAAAAACGAACAAATGCAAAGAATAATGATCATGTCATTTCGCATAGAAAACAAAGCATTAAAAGTATTCCAACAGGAACCAAAGGGTAAAATGAATAATGATGTTAAAATAGTTTCAAAGAACTAAAGATTAATCTGAGCTTCCTTCTGAAAAATGTTTCTGTATGCATTTTGATTGTTTCACTCCAAGCATATTATCACAATACGCCAAAAAGAATTTATTTGTAAATTATCTCTTTTCAAAGATGAACCAAAACACGGAGATAAACCGTATAATTGGAATTCCTTTAATAACTCAGAAACTCAGTTTTCTCATGTTAAGTTCTTTTTAAAGATATAATCTCTACGACATTTATTTATAAATGAAAACCACGGAAAAAATACTTTGGTTTACAATAGAGAGAGGGATATTATCAATACAACAAATAAAATGCTTCAGTTTACAAAGAGAGAATACAAACAGAGAAATTATTAAAATTTTAATTCATAATAATAACCCTTTTAAATGACAGTACTGCCCGTAATAATGTATTACAATATATAATTTATATCCTCCTTACATTAGTGAACAGGTATTTTTTACATAAATATAGGAAGAATTTCTCAATTTGTAAGTTTCAGACACATTTTTAAAATTTTTCTCAAACTATTATGAAAGTACCGGTTATTTTAAATTTTAAATTATATCTAAATGTTCATTTAATAGTATTTTGATCTCCATATGAATTACAAAATTGTATATATAATTGAATTTTTACTAAAAATGTTACATTTTCAAATTTTAGAATATAAGATAAAACTTAATCAGTAGTATAGTATTATAAATAATTTTTAAAAATACTTTTTTCGCTGATCATTCAAATGAATAGAGAATATAATTGGTAAAACTTCCAACATTTTCGTAATGTGAAAATCGCTTTTCATTTTAAAAAATAACTCTTTATAATATCTTTCCCGATGAAAGATATATTTCAATCACTGTTCAAATTACACTATAAACTTACATCCACTAGCTTGTTTCAATAATTATGTAATATTACCAGGTTTCGAAGATTTTAATTTCAATGCTAATTATTTTTTGTTCTCCGTATAATCGTTTTGTTACTAAATTTGAAATGTTTTTGTTAACAGAAATTAATATCAAATAAAAATATTAATAACTTTATGAGAAATTTTATAGAACTAATAAGCACATTTTAAAAAGCAATTTAAAACGAATTCTGATGAACAAGAAGTTGAAAAATACGCTATTTACTGGGCACTGGTAACATATTCACCCGGTATCTAACCACTGACAAATACCAAAACAAACCTACCATAGTCTCGTTGGAGTCTGTGGTCACCATTTTCGTTCGGAGGTCCAAAAAACACTAAAATATCAAACACAATCACAGCTGCAAAGAGCAGTTATTGAAATCCATAATACGTTTTTATATCCCTTCGGTTAGCGAAACGCTGCTTCATTCAAAGAACGGAATTTTTTAAAAGGAACGTCAACACAAACGCAGACCACGCTTCACTCTGTTGCCAGAATTAACACTCGAAGCTGAACCTCGTGAAAGGGGGCCCCCTAATCCGCTCAGATAAGGGGGCACAGAGCACGTGACGTCATCTCCCCCTTTTGACTTGATCGAAGAATGGAAAAATGATCACCGCTGATCTCAGATGCAGCGCGTATTGACAATGCGTGTGGAATGGCATGGGAGAAGACGCCGGCGTCCCTCATTCGAAACACGTTTAGGGGGCCGGTTAAATATTGAGATTCAGTATTCTTAAGTCTGGATTCGACAGTAGATGTTTATCGGTGGAATAGAATGACGCTCGTGTTATTCATGCAGTCAATGCTTTTTCCGAAAATGACGCAAGCGGAGCTGGTATTTTGAAACGGAACTGCAATTCCTTTACGGTTGTTCGTAGGAAGCATTATGATGTTGTTTATTAAGTGATGATTTTAAAGACATAGAAATAAAACTATTAGTTTTAAAAATGGTTTCAAACACATAACCACAATAATTAGAAATGACTGGGTATCTTAAATATAAATACTAAGTATAATTTCAAGCTTAAATTAGCCATTCCAATATAATTAAATATAGTTAATGATACTTTTTTATTATTTTAAATGAGTTGTTACAGAAATATATTAAACAGTGAAAAACGTGCTGAACGTATTCTGGAATAAAGATAGATATTTTTAACAGTGAAATGTATTAGAAAACACATTTATAAGGAATACAATATATGCAATTATTATTATTATCAAATCTTACAACTGTATATGATTTATGGGGAAAAAATGCTATAAATAACAAATATTTTCTATTGGTAAATGAAACATGGTATATTTAAATCTTGAAACGTCAGTTAATACAAAACTTAGTACTTTAAAAATTAATTTCCACGAATGTAACGCTTTGTGACTTTCAAACCTATTTCGCAAATAGTTTTCTCTCGTGAGCCTGTTTCTTGTGTTTCATAGCAAAAAAATTATATGTTTTTCCTGCGAACAATTATTATTCTTCAAAGAAATATCTTTTCTGCGGTTAATATGAAATTACCTAGAACATGATGTCATGATTTTACTGTTTCACGTGGATAAACTAGGTAAACACAGTACAGTTTTGCAGAAATTATATGAAATCATTACACACACATTTAAATGAGCATATATATATACGTATGTGATGAGCAATGTAAACTATAACGAAATAAAATTGTAACTATAAGGGATTTGCACCTTAATTTCAAACTAAAAAGCAAAGAAAAAAAATTCAATGAAACATTAAGTATTTTCCTTTTATAAAGATATTACTAAATTTATATTAAATCTCTTCAGAATAAAATTTTGAACAAGTTATAAATTATTCAGTCGGAAATCGTAAGTATACCACTTTCATATTGCGGTAACACAACATTGTGATTCTGAACGACGATCAGATGACGCGGACGAAATCCAATTCGTTCTGCATTCGCCAAAATTCTACACCACGCCATGTGATGACTTAGGAGTTCAGTTTATTTACTGAGTATATGATCTCATTAATCCGCAATGCAATCTTTGATGAAATAAGATTCAAACCCATACCTGAAATACAAAATTGTTGATCAGGAAGCTCTTGCCTTTAACCACTAGAGTAATGTATGAACTAAGTCCATATAAACTTAGGATGGGATGGATGATGTGGATTAATTATGGATTTAGTCCATAATTAGAAAGAAAAATAGAAAATTAAAAGACTATAATGTGCAATGAATGAGTGAATTATAGAATAGTCGAGGGCCAGAAGTGGCTGTACAGCGCTAAACAGAGTGTAACTGTGTTTTAGACGTTTGAAAAAATGTGGCAAAAGAGTAAAGGTTGGTTGACAAGATGAAGGGATGAAAGTAGAGAAAGGTTGCTAGGTAATCCCGGGAGTGCATCATCCGTATTTACCAAAAAAACAGCAAAAACCTGGGAAATAAAAAAAAAATCACTAGAATACCTCGAGGTCACGATTCTTTTAAAGATGATAAGCCCCTAAAGAGACTGTTAGGTGCAACAATTATTTTAAATTATTTTCTCAAAATTTGTTACTTTCCACTTTGGGTTGGATGCGCCGCATTCGCATAAGATCGTCGCTTATAAAATTAATATAACTTTAATTATTTTTATGGTATCGGGTCATAACACCTTTTTTTATTATATATTTGATTGGCCTTTCGTCGTATTGATTTTTTTTCTATAAATATTTCAAATATGGAATGGTTTTGTCTTAAAACAAGAAGTAGAATTTTCAGACTGGAAAATAATTCATCAAGTCATTTCTTCTGCATCATTATAGTAACGCACCCGGCATGATGAAAAGTAGTTTACGGATCGAAAATGGAGTGTCAAAAATTTGATGAATGATTTTAAAGTACGCAACTCTAAAACCAATTTATAATAAATGTTCTCGTTTTTTTTAATAGTTTAGGAGGTTGGAGGAAGCCTCCAGACACTCAAAGGTAAAAAGAATTAGTGATTCGATGTAACAATGATTAGCACCTGTGTAAGAGAAATAAGAAGAAAAAGGTCTAGAAAATTTCAATGTCAAGGTTGAACATAGCGTTACCGATTGTGAAATATTCCATATTAATTTAACCCTGGAGGGGGAAAGGCAATCGTAAACAATGAATAAATTGAATAAGGCTTTCGTCGGGACGGTATATTATTATGAAAATTTTAAGAGTAAAATTTTGTACTCGATTTTTTTTCCCACATTAGACAAGATTTGATGCAAAAGATACTTCGATTCATTAAAAACCTCTAATAACCTAAGTTTCCTTTTAGTTTTGATGTTTGGATGTAATTTTATTTAAGTTCTACGTTTGTTAATTATTTCAGATTTTAATCACACTGCATTGTTTCAATTTGTGTGTCTATGTGTTTTCGTGCGTATAAATCAACATTAAAAACTTAGCAAGTTTTTATTGTTATCTTTATTATTTTCTATTTGTATTCCGTAATGTTTGGCAATATGATAAACACGCATGAACTTGGAAAAAAGTACATTTACTTCACCATTCATGGCGCTTATTGAAAGTATTTTTGGCGTTATAAATGTATTAATTTTTTTGAAATGTTAGATTCAACTGAGAGTGAATTGGTTCCTTGGGAACACTTATTTTGCAGAAGTGTTGTAATCGTAAATGTTTAATTACGACAAATTTTGTCATAATTGAACCTTCAAAATGATAAAATACTTCAAAAAAAATTGAAATTGGCTTTGCTAACTTCATTTAAAAGTATGCGCACGTTTTTTTTTTTTTTTTTTTTTTTTTTTCCTATTAATTTCTTTTTTTGTAGAATTAATTAGCATAAATTAAGCGTACTTCCGAGTCCCAAGTTACATAGAAGCAATTAATGTCAATAAAAGAAAATACTTTCTTCAAATTCCTGAATCATTTTTATATCACAAGCAAAACATTCTAAATTACAAAAACGTTACCAATGTTAACAACAGAAAGAATAAAAACAATAGATTCTGCCGTAAAAATCAATTATAACATTGAATATTAAAATAACAGCAAATGATACATCATTAAAGTAAACAATAGTATTAGGGTATCAAAATAAAAGCAACCGATAAAATATTAAATGAAACATATCTTCGCAGTGTTAATATTTATTCAGCAAACTAAAGTTAATTATTATAATCATAATGTATTACTTGCCAATCTTTTGAATCTAACACCATGTATCATTTATTTTACGCCCACGGATTTTCGTTGATCCCATTTTCTCAAATCATGTTAGCATATGTTAAAAATGTGATGTAATAAAAAAAATTATAAATAAAAAATGAAACAGACATCAACACAACGTAATTATATTATCAAAATAAATTAAAGATTAATACTTCTCAAACACAATAACAAAAATTCAGTCTTCCAGTTATGCTTCTTAGCATGCATCTAATTTCTGAATAAACTTTTGTCTTATAAAAAACTTTTTTCCCCCAATTCCGTCCCATTTAGTATATTTCTGTTCTAGACTCAATTTGCAGACTATCCCTCTCAAGGTCCTGACACTGGCTAAACCCACGCCGCTTTGGGAGGAAATCCACTCAGCACAGCAGTCCGTTTTATTTTATTCCCACTATAGTATATTCGACGCTACCAGACAGGTATGCAGCATCAGATGGGCATGTTTGTCTCCGTCAAACCGAAGGACGCCGGCAGCAGAATTTCGATTTCGCGTGAAAGCCATTGCGGACCAACTATTTACATACTCCAAGTGGCAGCGGCGAGGAATTTCGGCCGCTGTTGCCACACATCCTAGATAAATGTTCCTCTAGATGCGTCACTGATTTAGCCAGGCATGGAATGAATATGGCGGTATTTTAATTAAGGTGTTCTTAAGTTGGAAATTTCGGTGTTAACTGCCGCGACCACGTGTGGTTTAATGTTAATTAAACAGCGGTGGGAAAAGGATATTACGAAAACTTCTTTGCGGTTTAACGCAGAAATTGGAATAGTAAAGAAGGTTTAGTTAGAGTTTGTAGGGATTTTAATTTATGTTAGTTTGTATATTTAGGTTTCCTATATTCAATGAATAAATTTTGGTCAGAATTATTTCAGATATACATAGATTACATTACATTATCTTTATCTGATAAGACTTACAAACAAACATGCTGTTGTTTACAACCGAAATTTAAGATTTTCAATTACTTGAGACATTTTTTTTTTTTCACTTTTTATAATTATTGTTACAAAAATGGGGAAATTAAACGTGTTGCAATTGTTCAGCTAAAATGACATTTTAATTAAATATATGAAATATTCGACAAAAAAAAAAAAAGATTATTATAATTTGTGATAATTTCAAACAAATTCACATACAATGATAGTAACCGTTATTCTTATTTAATTTGTTACATCGGATAATTCTACTAGTAAACAAAATAAGACAATAAATTTATTTTTAAGAGTGATATTTATAAAATGAATATTTCTTGGAAAACTTTTTAACATTATATTTTCAATATTAAATACATAATGAGATATGATATCTTAACTCTTTTTTAAGCAGACGATAAAAAAAATTATTAAAAAAAGTTACAATTCTTTCAAAAAGTATCACGAATATATTACATGTCTTTGGCGTTAAAGTATTATGAATTTAATGAAAGAAAATATACTCACCATATTAAATTTGACTATATTATTAGTTTTGACACTTTATCTCGACTTTTCTGATCAAAGGGTGTGACACATCAGAGTATTTTTAAATCCGTTCTATTGGTCATATGTATAACATACGACCTCGACCCTTTGAACAGTTGCCAATTCTGCATCTGACATTTGAATGCTTTATTGAAATTGGAGCACATTTGTGAGACGAGACAGAAGACGATTAGGTTGTTTCACTTGGTCTCATTCTCATGATCGCGATCGAGAAATTATTTTTTTCCCGCCTTACAAGTAAGTTAATTGTATAAACGTGCTAATATGAGAAATATTGTAAAATGAACTTTCTAATATCTTAAGCACACGGTTTCCATTTTTTAAATAAAAATATTAAAATCTATAATATAACATATTTAAATTTAAAATGGATTTTATTTTACACAGAGGAATAACTCATTGTGGGAAATGGGAATTGATTTAATCGTTGTTTAGTTCTATTCAATGTACATTAAATTTATCAACAATTTTATCACTGAAATAACTGTTGTTCAAGAACCGTGCTTGACATTGCTACCGGATTAATAACAGATGTCACCATTCCTCAATTCCAAAAAACGATAGAGCAAAACGTATTAAACTATTATCAGATGGAATCGTATAGCTCAAACCTACTTTTCGGAAGTTTCAGTCCGCGCACTTATTTTAAATTGTCCCCCACCACCACATTTATTGTCATCATTCAACGCCCCTTTTTTCCCCCAAGGTAAAATTACATAGTAGTCAAGGGATACTTCTTAATTTCAGATTGTTATCATAATTCACATTAAAAGATTATTGGTACGGAATTTGCATGTAAAAAAAACATTACTTTTATTTTATTTTCTTATTTAATCTCATAGATCATGCATTTGTATAATAAATAACCAGGAAGAATTTTAGCGAAAATTCATCTTTAGCCTTCACTCTAAGCGACGGAAATAAAATGGTGCCAATATTACGTTTTTCGAATGCATTGAAATACATTGGAAATAGTTGATATTAGTATTTCCCTCAGAGAAACAATGCTGAACTTTATTCCATTTTCTGTCCATCACCAAGGGTCGAGCCTAAAAGAGGATCCAACCGAACTCTTCATAATTTTGAAATACGATCAGGCTGCTTAGATGACGACCCGATAGCTGACAAATGTGACTTTTGGGCTGACATCTCACTCACCAAACACAACCACTACGCCATATTCGGACACTGATGGCAAACTTGGTTGACTGAAGCCTCCATTTATTCATACCATGATCTTTGATAAGATAGAGTATCGAGCCTGCTACTTTCGAGCAACTAATCCTCAGTTCCACCAAGAGGCTACTGCAATGTCAAAAGTAAGACTGAAAATAAAGTTTTTCTTTACGCAAAAAGCAAAAGTTAGGTGATTAAGATTATTCTTTAACGTTATTCTCGTCGATGTTAAAGAATAGGACTCAAACTTGTGGAATATTCTTTTTAGTTTGAAAAAAATATTCTTATCTTCACAAAGGAATAGAGGCAACAAGAGGAACGTACATAAATTCGAGAACCAACCCCCGTTCCGCACATGGTGCACTTACAGAGGGGAATCTGTTCTGTAATATGCTATATTCTAATACCTGAATCAAACCATCTTTTCAGTGAATAATATTACGTCTTTTATATTTTTCACACGTATTAGTCAATGCGAAGTCCGACACAGCATTTTACAAACACCTCAATAGAATGCATGTCTTAAACAGGCTATTTTTGGTCTTTTTAAACAAGAATTCACACGTCATCGTATTTCGAGCGACAGAACAGGAAAACAAAAATTGTTACCTCAATAGTAATTACATGAAAATTCTACATTTTTATGTGTTATATGTATTGTTGTTATATTTTTATTGTGATTATTATCAGTAAATGATATTAATTATTTTGCGAAAAGGCTACACAGTTAATCAAATATTTTGAATGAATGTTTATATTTCTAATAATAATAATAGAGTTTCTTCTTCTTTTTTTTTTTTCACAAAAACATATTAGATAACTGCTAAAGAATAGACAATTCCAATTACATCCTGGATTATAACGAGTGGCAGCAGTAGCCGAGTGGTCATAATCCCAAGAACGTGGCCTGTGATACTTAGTTGAGTCGTGGGTTCGAGTTCTGATGCCACAAATGGCTCGCCATGTAGCGGGGTTAATGGTCATTTTAAATTTGTCAGGACTCTAAGTCTCCCCTTTGATGTGGTGTTGAGAGTGAGGTGTCAACTGAGGTGGTTTCGTTCTCGTCACTTAACCGAAGTTCAAAATTACGTCTCCAATCTTTCTCTCTCTGTATTATTTCGTTATCTCTGTGTATTGTTGCGTTATATATATATATACACACACGGAGCTTTTAAAAAAAAAAAGAAAAAGAGCTCCATGAGTTTCAGTCTCATTCTTTAAAATTAAACGAAGCTTGTCGTAAAAATATGATTGGTATACTCTGGGAAAGAGAGAAAGAAAACTTTTCTATTTTTATCTCTAGAAGAAGAAATATGATGCCTCAATCATAAATCGTTGAAGGGGCTAAAAAATCACAGAAATTTTTTTCTCTTTATTATTGTTAGCAGAAACGAAGGGGAAAAGAGGATCCTACGCCTCCTCAGTCGCCGCACGTGTGGATATGGAAGTCATTCGGAGTTGAATTGTTTTTGTTCCCACATGAGGCTCGTGAGATAGTTCGTCATCTTCCACACAAAAGGCGGGAAAAAGAAAAACAAAAGAACAAAAAAGAGAAATAAGGAAGAAAAGGCATCGTTAAAGCAAGAGAAGAAAAATGAGATGTTTGAATGAAGGAAAAGTAGTGAAATTATAGAATTATTCTAAATTCCCTTTTATAAATATTCACTGAAAGTCTTATCCTTAACATTCCGTGCAATTTTCTATATATTATTCTTATTAATTGGACCTTAAGAGAATTCTTTGAAGCAAATTCTTTTTTAATACTGAATGTGTTTTGTCTACTTTTTCAAAGACTAACAAATATGTTAATCTGCTAATTTTTTGAAAACGTAGGCAAAACACCCTTGGTAAAAGGAGGTACAGTGGGCAACAAAAAGGGGAAAACTTAATTTATTCTCCTTTTTTTCCACTACTATGCGTCAATTATTTACCACTTTACGCGACCGTCTTTTATTAAAAAGTACGTTTAAGTTTATTTTAATTAATGTTTCTCGAAAACTGCACAAAACCTGTTAAAAGACCACATCGCCTTTTTTGAACAAGGATCAAGAGAAGAAGGAGGATGTCCGAGTTGCTATCCCGATTCAAATTTCCACATCACGTCATGTGAGAATTATGAGATAGAGTTCAAAATTGTTTCATTCTTTTATCACAAACCTTTTCTGTAAGTGAGCAATTGCTCAATCTCAATTTTCAAAAAGTATAATTACAGAAAGAATCATTTAAAATATTTTTGTAAAAGTAATTCCTTCTGTTTATTTTGAATTAAAACTATAGATTGATATAAAAAAAATTGTTTGGTTATTATATTTCGATATAAATGTATAACACATTTTCCTCGACAAATGATTTATAGCTGTCATAATACCGCATACAGTGATTAATTGTAGAAGAAAAAACAGTATAAATATTTTTATGTAATTATATCTACCAAAAAACTTCTTTTCTAATCAATTACTCGAATTTACATCGAATTTTTTAAAATAAAATCCGCATTAAAAACTTTTCCTTTCAATCAAATATTACCAGCAGAAGAATTTATTTTTGGAGCAAATATATTTTTATATAATTAAGAGCTGGATTATTATAAGCAAAGTTTTTTAAATGATTTTTAGATGAAGAGATAGAATGATTGTATATTAACGTTGCACTTGGAAAAGTAATACAGGGGCTAATGGCAAAGAGCCTCGGTCAAGTGACAAAGACGACTCTGAGCTGGTAACTTCTCTTCAAACTATCACATCGCTCCAACGGGTGGGTTTGAAGTCTCAATAGATTTAACATGCATCAGCCCCGCTACATGACAGGTTTTTAATAGCGTCAGGATTCGAACCCACAACTCGACCAAAAAAACGTCGACTGTGAGTTCGTAACCTAGACCACTCTTCTACCACGGCCACATGAAGTGATAGAAATACCAAAAAAGAATACATAGAAATGAAAGAATTATTCTGTCCCAGCTGTTTGTTTTGTTAAATTGAAGTAAAATTGTTCCAAAAAGCATGAGCAAAGAATTTCTTAAAACATTACAATTGCTGACAAAATAAAATCTAATTTAATAATATCATATATATATATATATATAATCTATTTTTAATAATATTTTAACCTTTAAGATGGCAAAGGAAGGTATTTTACATTTTTTTTTTTACTTCACGATTTTAATCATTATACTAGTAAAATAAAATTTGTATTATATATCACCTCTCTAAGAAGCTAGTTTTGAAGCCTGATCGAATCTGATCACTTCACAAAATTTTTTTATTGCAGCGATCCAAAATAGATTGTAATATTTTAGATCATACAAAATGATACGCCTATCATCCTTCGGGAAACTTTTAACAGTAAAAATGATCTTTGGATTGAGCTAAGTCTTCCACTGATCTCTCTACACGTTTTAACACCGTCTTTAATCGTACACAAAAACCGAAAATAAAATAATCTTAAAAGTAAGAAAACTTTAGATGGCAGGAAGATGACTGAAAGATTAAACACCATAAAAATAATAATTCGCTATCTAGATGACAGAAGGGCATTCACTTTTCGAAGTGTGTTATTTCCACACACGCTACTCTCATTTGCAAACACAGACAACAAACATGTGCTTAAATTACTGTATTTCGTAACTTAAATGAGCATTTTGTAAATGTAAGTTAATGTACCGGCACAGAGTCGATCTTACATGCACGTATCAATCCTAACCTTTCACCATATTCGTTCTGTAAGGAAAAAAATGATTTAAAGACTTTTTTGACGGTTATTAGATACGCCTCATAACGAAATTCTGAGTTTTACCTCTCATAAGCTATACTGTGAAAAGAAAGTTTTGCATTTTAGAAATTCCCGAGAAACATGTAATTTTTTGACAAATATGTAGAAAGGTGATTTTTTTGTATTCCTAAGGGGAAATAATAATTACACGAAATTTCTCATATTTTGTTTTCTTATGTTAGACTAACGCAAAAACAATCTACATAACTTTATTTTTTAGAGCAAACTCTTATTGCATTTAAAATAAGCTTCATAGAGTATAATTTAAGTTTTAACGAATATGAAATTGCCAATTTAGAGTGTGATGGGACTGTAATTGTTAATTAACGTTACTCTAAGAAACAACAAGAGGGTTAATGGCGATGGACATTTTAATTTTGAACTTCGATACCCATTTTAAGAAATATGTCGTATTTAAGGCAAGTTGATGTTACCATTGTGTGCTGTCATCTATTAAACGGCGCCCTAACTGCACTGGTTTTCAAAAGTTAAGAAACAAATTGAAAAATCGCAATAAATAGGCTAAAAGCGTGAAATTCCTGAAACTTGGATGCAGTGTTAAAATAAAAGCAAGCTGCATCAATTAGCAACATGCAAAAGAGTGGGGATGCAATCTCTTTATGTAAATATGATACAGCTTAAAATTAGCTGTTTAAGCGGGAACTACTTTTCAATGAACAGCGGAGTATTAAACGATTTCGAGATAACCAAAATGCAAAAATGAGTTCGACGAGACATTATACAGAAGAATGGCATTATAAGAGTCATAGGTCGACAAAAAGCAAATCAAGGATTGTCAGGGTTTGATAGATGGCTAAATGTCGACCGTTACGTGGTGAGTAGGTTGTAGATTTAGTTTCTAACTACTAGAACCTATTAAAGTTAGGCCAAGAGGTATCAATTCTTTAGATGACCGGTATTTGCACGTATTTAGTCCACGTATCGGCAGGATTGAAAGTTCATCTCACTTTAGATTTGCTACAGGAAGGACAGTTTCAGCCGCGGCAGTGTGCAGAGTGTTTGAATTAGGCGCGTAATCTTGTGAATTAAACTGAAAATCAGCAGAGATCAGTTCAGTTCATTGATAAATCCTGCTTTACTTTAGTGTTCTTTTCGACGTGTTCATGTACGAAGGGAAGCATACATTCTATATATTCCATTTAGGAAAGGGGCCATTAAGCAAGAAATAATGTTTTTATATAAGTAGGAGAGTATCTTTAAATGGGTGCACAGATTTTTTAGAGAGAGATCAATGATCAAAATGCTACATCATTCCAATTTCCTTTTTCTAACAACGTTACTTATGCACTGTCCCCGTAAATGGATTATTATAAACTCTTTGTTAAAATACGATTCCTTAGTAATCATACTGTTCAAGGAAACGAAATGAAATTTTGGATGCACGAATTTCATGGTAAGTGACCATGAATAATGTGAGAAACAACAGCTAAGCTCTCACAGCTAACTCTCAAAATTTTATATAAAAACTCCTACTGTATTTTATTAGAATGTAATATTTTTATTAAAAATCTGTAAATTCCTTTGGAACGGTGGCTGCAACACCAAAACCGTCGAAGAATTGCATGATGTAGCTGGGTATCTTATGAAATAACTGAATTATATTCTTTAAAGGTGTTGTATATAACACAAAAAGTAGTCCAGTTTGTTCAAAATTTTAGCATAAATATTTTTCTTAAAAAGTTTGGCTCAAATTAAATTGCTCCATTAATAAAATTTAACGAAGTTCAATATGATTAGAAAGTAGTAGCATATTTAATGAAAAAGTATAATTTTAATTGTTTTCGTTATTTCTTATTTTTAGTGAATATGAACTAATTTTGATTCTACAAAGCGAAACTAAAATAGAACTCTTTTTCTTTCGAAAAATAATTTTCTTTTAACATTCGTATAATAATTTTCTTTTAACATTCGTATAATTTCTGCTTCTTCACACATATATTTAATTTAATTTAATTATTTAAGATATGAAGCAAAAAAAAAATAAATAAATAAACTCATGAAAAACTACAAAATTTCAATAAGACTTTTTATGGTTAGAAAATGAATTTTTATGGCATTTCATTCCTCTGATTAGAAATGAAATTATCAGTAGCCAACTATCGCTTGAAAACGGAGAAATTATTAGATTTAAATGAATTAGTAAACATTTATTTAATAATGTTTAAAATATCGCTATAATTATCGCTATCTATATATTATATATCACTATCGCTATATTTATTATATATCGCTATCGCTATTGAGATATTTAACAACTAATCGCGATAAATAACTCATTTTTCTAATTTTTACTGTTAAATCTAACTACATATGTTTGAAAAAAATTATCATGCAAACGTATGCTTTGTTGCAGATGATTCTCTATTGTTTCATGTAAATTTTAGTGCCTTTCTTTTACAGATACCATTAACCTTATTTTGTGATTCAAGTAAAATAAATAATAAGAGATTTCGTGTGAAAAAATTCGAAGTAGTTGCTCTAAGCCTAATAATAACCAATACTGTAAACTATTTAAGAAGGTTGTTAAGAAAAATATCCCTCTAATATGTGCATTATGCGTTCAACCATTTTTAAATGCGTCGACATCGTTTCACTCCTACTCACTTGAAAGTACGAAAAAGAAAAGTTACGATCTTTGGCGAACTATTGTCTGTGTTATTTCCGGCTCCAAGAATTGAAGAATATTTTTTTTTTCTGAGTGAGAGAAAGAGATAAATAGCGCATGTGTGGCAGCGGCATGAACAAAGATAATATTAATGAAAAGTATAAATCTTAAAAAGAACATCTGAAAGAAACAATCTGTGATTTCGAAATAGCTGGCTAATATTCAAATCAGCGTGCCAAAGTTAATAGAGGCGATGTTTTGAAATTCAAAATAGAGTGTAATATAATAACCTTAACTTAATCTCTTACTAGATATAAATTTTTACGAATCAAAAGTTCTTTTAATGTAAAGAAAAGAATAACACTACTATAAATTCTCATTAATGCTGTAACAAGTTTTTTTCAATTAAAAATTACTAACTGATTTTAGGATGTGTTTTTATTAGCCACTGAAAGGGTATTGTTTTAGTTAACCACAAAATGTCGTAGTTGTCCACTTTTCAAAATGTATCTTGTTTTTGCGTTTTTGTTTGATGCTTGCTTTCACCAGTCATGAACATAATTTTCAAAAATATGCCATAGTAAATTTCTCCTAAATTTGTTTATTAGATTCAAGTGAAACATATATAAAAATTAAGTATTTTATTTATCTATCGACTGATGTATTACCAAAAATCATATGTAATCAGGAATCAGGAAAAATCACTGAAAATGAATAAATTTATTCGGAAATCTAAGACAGTTGTGAGGCAATGATTTTTTCCCTCGAGATATTCGAATTACATTTTTCTTAATTTGGCTTCCTTCTTGTAATGTTTTTGGATTGAATGATTTTAATATTTATTTACCATTATTGGTCAAAAAAGGGACTTTGGAATAACATAATAAATTAAAATAAAACAAACTGTGTTTAATACTTTGCAAAGAAATCCTAAAATCTATTTTAGGATGCGTTTTAATCAATTAAGCTTGTTTGATGGAAATAAGAATGATCAAAATGAATTATAAAATGATGAATTCTATGTAAATAAGAATCATCAAAAAATATGTTTTTCCTGACGATGACGAAGAGAATTTTATCAATCATTTCTAAAATTCAAACGTATGTCAGCTGATATTTCCGGAAATGAGAATCCGATCAATATTCTTCTCCTCTCTTCTCTACTTCTAATTTGACTTAATATGTAACATATATTCTTTTATTTTTATTTGAAAACAAGTCATCGACAAAATTATCTCGCGACGTAACTGGTTTGAACAAATAAAAAGCGTATTAAGCATGTGATCTCTTTCAATGATAGATGTATTCAATTGGATTTCTAAGCGTTTAGTTTATTAAAAAGTTTGTTCGAGTAAAAAGAGAAGACGGTCAAAAATAGAGTCAAAAAATAAACTTTGAAACATGTAGAGCCTTTCGTGTTTAAATTATTTTCAGAATTAGCATTATCATTCTAGAAGAGCAAACATTTTTACGTGTTTAGTGCTGTTAAGTGAATCAATAACTAAAAAAAAAATAACTGTTGGTCCACGCTTGTTAATAGACCTATATAAATTGTTATTTATACAATTTAGAAACCTCTTATAATACGGCTTTGTCCTTTTAAGCAAGATTACATTGTCCATGGAACAGAAACTTGCCACTTATTGATCAAAACAAAAACAGAAATACAACATAATAAACCACATTTGGCACACAAAATATTAATTAAATTGCTTAAAAAGAACTGGAGCATTCTCTCCCAGAAAATATTTTGGGGGAAATGTATCTAAACATTTAAGATTTTTTAATATAATTATTAAAACCTGAAAGAGCTTTATCTACGGCGGAATCATCTTGTCAAAAAACGATCATAATTAGGAGATGAAAGGGTTGATTAGGTATGATTCTTAGCTGCTTTTTATCGAAAAAAAAAAAACCCTATTGACTATTATATTACATATTTAATTATAATTTTTTTACTGTTTTCATTATAAAAAATTAATTATGAATAAATGTTACTTTTAATTGTTTTATAATATTGTTGAATTTCATTTAGATTACTTTTTTATGTTCAATATAATCATATACTTTTGTCCCATTACGCTAATATCAAATAAATGTTTCATTGTTATGATACTTAATTTTATATTTACGGTTCAAAAAATTCCCGTTAATTTACCGATATATTACTCTTGTTTCAAAATTTTACCGAATTGTCGGTACTGGAAAAAGTCGGTAAATTTGCAATCGTTACATAAACAGCTCAAGAGTAATATGCAATATAGCCTTTTTTTAAATAACCGAAGGATAAAAATTGATATAAATATTTAAATATTTCTATAGGAAACACGTAAAAAAATTTGTCACAACTTTCGTTGAAATCCAACCAAAATATTTTCACGATTAACATTACAAAGTAAAAACAAAATGAATCAAAAGTTCTATCCTTGATTTGAGTACGATTGAATGAGAACGTATAAAAATACAAATGTAACAAATCCCAAACTTTAAGTTAAATGCTTTGAAACGAACATGATTGTGTATACAATTTAAGAAAAGAAAATCAAAATTTAAGGATTTTTCCTCTACTAAGGAAGAAATAGAAACCATCTGCATTGGCGCAAGTGTCGGTTTTAAATGTAGGTCATACACACAGTCTCTATGCTGTATTAACGAATTCTCAGCTTCATTGGTACAAATATTCAGTTTGTTTTTAATAGTTAGTTCTGTTCTTTAATTCCTTATGTACATATTGAAAATCAAATCTGAAGCAATATTTTGGCAATTACCTGCTTTTTGGCTGTTGCATACACCCAGTTAATTTATATTCATGAGAGACTTGTCTCTAAGCGGCATAGGATTGTTTGAAAACAGAAAAACCAACATTTAAAAGGAGGTGCCGTCAAGACCAGCTTTTCTCATGCCGAAACAAACTCAAACAAAAGGTTGATGACATCATTAAAGAGAATTACAAGTGTTTTGATAAGTAGTTATAAACTAGTTCGGCGAGAGAGAGAAACAGGTGGTAGAGCATTATGAGGAGGAGATATATAAACTGAATTTGACAGATGTTTCAGAGTGAAACGATAGAACAATAAGCTATTTGAGTACAAAATTTGAAATAAAATATAGAAATATCCTACTTCTGTATATAAAAATCTCCTTTGCTGCCAGATAATTGGTTATTATTGCATAAAAGATGAGACAATATATATTTCCCAATACTTCTACATTTCTTCATATAATCATGTTATATTATAATTGAAGCTAATTGATATGAAAAAAGTTGTAACGTTCGATCTGCAATATTTAATTTCATTTTACAATATAAAATTAACGTATATTTCAAGAAAGAAATATATATATTTCAAAGGAAATGTACTTTTTTTAATTACAGAAAAAAAATGATGCTTATTGATTAAAAATTTCCCGATCTTAAAGTAAATTTTAGTAGTAAAGCTCATATAATTTTAAATGCACTTCATTGTCATGAAATGGCACAATGAGTTGCAATAAATTAGACTATTTCCTGAAGAAAAATAGAGAATATCTTACTTTTTTTGGACTATATCCCCTTTTTCTATGGGTAGTGTTATTAGTTTGTAATATCATTTTATATTCAAACAAAATTTAGAATCTAAATTATAAGAATATATTCTGAATAGTGTTGTTTTATACAAGAAATATATAAAATATTTTACATATAATCTTTTGTTGTCATCCAATTATTTATGATTATAAGTATAAAAATTATATATCTTGTAAATTTGTAAAATAAATACACTTGTGATAATGTTAAAAATATCGTTTTCTCTAATGTAAAAAAATTTATACTAAAAATGAACATATTACAGAAGAGATTATTAGTCTTTTGAATATCTTAAATGAACGTTACATGATTACATTTGTGAATTCCTATATTTAACAATGCATTCAGCAATATAGTTATATTGCAAGACGAGTAATTTAAAAATAAGCTCATAGACTTATTGATGTTGCAAACAATAACGCTTTTTTTGCTCAATTTCAAAGTAGAATAATCTATGTCAGATGATTTAGACAGCTTTTATCGCTAAAATATTGAGTTAATTTGTTTTACAACGATCGAGGATTTTATGATCAAAGAAGTGAATGTCGGATCAATTTTAGAAATATTAAATGACGACTACATACGAAAACATTCAAAATGAATATATTTCATTCAATGGCACATTTATTTGAAGGGAGGCTAAATTCAATTAAGATGAATAGAGGTAATGATTCTAGAATAACATATCGACAATGTGACATTTGATGACATTAAATTTATATATTGGAATCCTTAAAAGACGGAAATTTTTTTAATACTCTTTGAAGTTAAAACGAAGTTTTTTTCTTAATAATAAGAAAGAAATATGCGCCATTAGTTACTGAAAATGGCATCTTTTTTATATATAAAAGAAGAATCTATATTTTGAGCAAATTTCCTTACTCTCTTAAATGTATTTAGAACATTTTACTACTATTATTGAAAAAATAAATAAATATAAAAGGAAAAAAGTAGGCCTCATCATCGGCTACTATTTTTGATAGTAGTTAATGGAAAAGATTTTTCAATCAATACAGACCATCACAGACAATTACTTTGATACTTAACTACCGGTGATCTAGAAGAAGAAGGGGGGGAGTGAACAACTGCTGGATACATGCCAAAGAAATCTCCGAAACACTGTTCAAATCATAAAGTTTCACCCAGAAAAAACGCAGTCGAGACTTAACAATAACAAAAACTATATATCCGAACTTTTCGAGAGATCAAGTTATTGAAAAGGAAAGAAACTTGTCATATTCCACTTCCTAAGACAAATCTTCGGAAAGAAAAGTTTTAGACTGATAAATTTCAAGTCGGTTCTCATCAAAGAGCATCTTCATACATTTAAATGGAACAAACTTTTACTTAGTAAGATGATGTCATCTCGCTCAAGGAAAAAGAACGACCTTGTCAGTTATTTCTCTTAACGATGAAATATATATTCGTCTTTACTTTAAAAAAAAAAAAATGTTTCACAAACTGAGAATACAACTTCCGAGAATCTTATCGTTTTTTTTAAAATTATTTTTATTATTTATTTTTTGGGAAAAATTTTAAATAACTTTAAAATTGAAACATTTACTTGGAAGGCTTTCAACTTGTAATGTAAACTTTAAAACAACTCAAGTTTCAAGATTACTGCTCCATCGTGTAACACTCAGGTATTATTTTTTTTTTTTTTGTAGTTATTTTTTCTCTTAATTCTTTAAAAAGTACAGAAAAATACTTTGTTTCAAAAATAATTTAATATGCTTGAAGACGTCATTTTTATAACTGCATTTTCTTCAAAAGAATAATTATAGTTTTTATACTATCCTCCTCTTTCTCTTTATTCTTTTCTCTCGCTGTTTTATACCGTCCTCAGTATTTTTTAGGGTTCTTCAGCACCGATAGGCCTTAATTGCTTCCCCTGGGGCAAAAATTCTAAGAGGGGAATCCCTTTACGATTCCAAGGACGGAGGCCATTATTTTTCGAATTTTTTTTATTTGTGACATATATATATATATATCGCTAGAGTTTTCAAGGCAAATAGAGGCAAATGAGTGAGCACACTACTACTCCAAAGATTTTGAATTTATCTTCAGCAAAGTTGTCTGCAATGCATCTCTTTGAGAGTCAGAGTTTCAGAACTGTTACTTACTGGACAACGTATTATTGCCACCGAACTCACACGCAATGAAATTAAAAATATTTTTTCTGAAAGTGCCTCATTTCCCCACGACCTTTTTTAATCCCTTAAAATATAAATTATTTAGGAAAATAAAGAAAAAAAAAACGTTGGAAATCTCCCAAAAGAAATTATACAGATTTGTTACTCTTGGCCTCAAATGCATAGACTAAAACTAAGTTGAATAATAATCAAATAAAAGTGTAATTCAGAAATTATCGTGAAATGCCGAGCCCATTAAAGAAAACAGAACATCAAATCGACACAAATTCCTTTTTGCACCCTAAAGGAACTTTCTCTCTCTTTGAGTTGGGTCCAAATTAAATGATAAGTACCACTTCCGATGTTGTAAGCAGGACACGCATAAAGAAGATACCGGTTTCCAGATTAGATTGAGGTGGGCGAGGTTGACACAACAATACATAAATAACGACGGCAACAACAACATCAAAAGAAAAAAAAAAGGAACACCAACAGAATAATAATGAAAAAAGTCCCTTTTTCTCAAGGTCTCCATGAATCAGCGCATCCGAAGGACGGTAGCAGATTTATTCATATTTTGCTTGCTTCTTCGAAATCTCTTAACATCGCCAAGTTAGCGTCACTTCTATCAATAGCTAGGAAAATGACAACGCGTTAGGGCATCGATGATGAAATCTCCGTTCGTGTCCATTGTAAAACAAACTTGCTGTGATGTGCTTTGAAATGCGAACACAATGTTTATTTCCTTTTTATCTTTTTCTAATGTTGGTGCATTATAATTCTGGGGAAGGATGGATGAGTTTATTCTTTTCCTTCCCTTAATTTGTTGCATTTCTATTCCGGACAGAAACATAAAAGCGAAGACATGCAATTGGTTTTGAACAAAGAGAATAGTCGATGGACATGTGTCTTGGTTGTGTAATTCGATAAATGAGAGAATCATGTTTAGCAGATGAAATTTCTGTTCATTGTGTGCCTTCCGTACATGGAATTCGGACTATCTTATGTGCCTGTGTTTTTCGATTCTTCAATAAGTATACATCCTGCATTCAGATATCAGAAAAGAAATCTCTGGTTAAAAATAGGCTTACATTTTTTTTTAAAAAAAAATTCTTTCTCCTGTCCATTCAGTTGAAAACAAGATCTCAAACAGTCGCTAGGTTAACTACCAGGATAAGCTAGCCGATATCCATCTTGATAGGTTTTACACGATGTTGATGCTTCACAGGAATCATTTAGGATTATGTTAGTGCTATATCCTGATAAATTCGTGATGAAATGCTAGGCTATTTTCGTAAAAATTGAACTGTGATCTGATTCATGTGAAATGACTGAAAATATATTCTAAACAAATAACAATAACATTCTAAAAAGAGATTCAGAAACAAGACAGGAGAATACAACAATATATGGTTAGATTTGGTCGATAAAATAAGATCTGTTTTAAACAAATTTAATGCAAAGTTTCAGATACAATTACCTTACATTTAATAATAATCATTAATACTTCTTAGGAACAAAAATGGTAAGCAATTAAGTAACAAATTATTCTTAAATGCAAAGCAGCTTTGAAGTAGATTATTAAATATCCTTCATAGTATTTCTCTCTTTCTTATCATATTTACTTTCCTTTCTTCGGAAGTTATTTTCTAAAATCCTTACAATAGCAATATGACAAGCTTGTTATATACCATTGACATCGCAGAGCAATTGCTACATATCGGAAATTCTGATAACTCTAAATTACAAATTTTTGAATTATATCGATAAATCATCCAAATTCCAATGCTAAAATCATCGAAATGTCGCCTGAGAAGGTTAAATAAATAAAAATGCAAGTAATAAAGAATCATGATTCACATAAATCACAGGTTTATTTAAAATTCATTTCAAGCCTCGCAAAATGTTACGATTTTATTCACTGAATACCGACAAAGGTTTTCATGCCTTTATTCAATTTTTAACAAAAATCAGTATCGCTCCAGAAAATAGATGCCAATCCATGTCTACCTACTGAGTCTATCCAAATATTCTAGAAAATTGCAACACTTTTTTAGACATTTGAAACACAATCAAACCAGTGAGTGTACGCACGAGTGTTATGTGGTAGTTCGAAGAGAGACTTCGACTCTTTTCGAAATAGAACAATACAATACGTTAGAACAAAATCTTAGTTCAATTTACAATCCAGTGGGCCCTATTCAGCTCACAAGACTTCGGTTAAATAAAAAAAAAAGTCAATTCATGTCATTTCAAGTACAAAGCCCAAGACTAATATTTAGAAACCTTAAGTCCATACTTGAATAAATAACGAAGTGAATGCCAGTACGGGTTTGATTGAAATGTATTGCCTCCATGATCAAACCTTTTTTTTTTTTTTTTTTATTTTTACCTGATTTTCAAAGTTCTTGTTGCACCTGAAAACTACAGGCGTCTTCTATGTCATACATTTATTTCCTTTATTTTCAAGAATCGTTGGTGTACTGAGAAATTGCAAAATATGGCGACCCGTTTGGAAATGAGGTTGGAACAGCCAAGCATCGTTGCACCCAATCTTGCTCCAAAGTCGAACGATCAACTCAAGGGACAACATTTTCATTATCACGACGAAGTAAAAGGTTTTTTTTTTTATACTTCCTGGTGTCGACATCAGTCTCAGAAATTTTTCTCCGACGGGTTTTCCCGACTAATCACGGTTTGGCTTAAGGGTATGCAAAGGGATGGGGACTACTTGTCGGATAACAAAAAGATGCATTAAAATATCAGATAAAAAAATGTGAAATTCGGGTTACAAATAAAAAAAAGTTATGGCTATGAAAGTATTATTTTTCAATCAAGCTTCCAATCTCTTTCGTTAAATATTGAAAAAGAGTTCTAATATGCTTCTATTTTTTTTTTTTTTTTTTGGCCTTTTTACAACATTCTTAGAATAAAATTCCAAAAAACGATTAAACAGAATTATGTTGGTTTACAATCGCTTTAGCAAACGACGAACTGCTTTAAGCATAAATGTCTTGGATAAGGACGCAAGACTTTGATTTACGAATTTGACGATTGGTGGTGGATTTCAGAGAAACACAACCTTATGAACAGCATAATACTCAATTCTATGCATAGATGGCCTGCTGGATGAGAGTAAATGGCATTTAAATTTTGCAAAATATTCATATTCTTGTCATTTATATAAAATTATTAATTTCATGGGCGTCATTTATTCGCTTTTATACACAATTTGCGTGTGTGTATTAATTGATTCATTATTATACTTGTAGGAATTCGCGCCTTTTATAAAGATGGTTTTAGTTACCAACATTAAACCCGGAACTGTTTACCATAGTTGAACAAGGTACCACTGAATACACTAGTTATAGTACACCACATTTTGTCAGATACAAAAAATAATTGTTCTTAACAATAATTAATTGAGTATTTACGTAATATATTATTGGATTCAATTTTTAAAAAAGTTCATCTTCGTACTTGTATTTCCGCGTACGCTCATTACTAGAGTTACGAAAGTGAAATTCGTGAGTCAGAAACTTTTGTTGTTAAATGATGCTTCCTTTCCCGAGTACGATTTACAACAAGGTATTACAACGCGTTATTTTATGCTGACTATCACAATAAAAAAGGAACATTCTCAAGGTTAAAAACAGAGAGCATCATCATGAGAATTACAGTAACGGCGAGCGCACGTACGTTCTATCTATCATTCGAATGAATGAATGAAACGAGTGGGTATGTTTACAAAGACAAAACATCGTCGGAGTGTGTTCCCGGAAAACCACTTCCTCAATGTATTTGCCGTTCATCTTTTTATCTCACCCAGACGTTAGCTGGTCAAACACAATTTACTTCTTTCGGAACATTTCGAGCGTTTTGTTTTGGTTTTGTTTTCTGGGAGAAAGAGCCGTTGGCAGAGCGGAACCAGTACTTTATACAGACTCTATGAAACAACGAATGCGTAAAGAATAATAAAGCTAACGAGGGATGGGGTTCCTAGATTATTTTTTTTTTTTGATCAAGTTCATGGGAGATCGAACATTTATAATGAGTTCTATGGTATATGAGGCACGATTTGGATTTTCTTTTGCAAGAACATTGGAAAACAATACTTAGTTAATGATCAAATTCGCTTCTCCACAAAATCCAATTCAGAAATATTTAATTTTTGATTTTATTTTTGACTCCTACAAATCTATAGAAAAATCTGTATATTTATTTTTAGATAGTTACGTCGAGTCGTGAGTTTGAGCCTTGTTGTCACAAAAGGCCCACCATGTAATGGGGCTGATGCACGTTAAATCTGTCGAAGCTCAAAGTCTTCCCGGTGGCGTGGTGAGAAAGTTTGGAGAGGGAGGTGCCTACATAGGTATTGTCCTCTTAACTTGACCGGGTTCAAAATTATGACGTCTGTCACCGATAGTCCTCGTACAGCTTCTAGTGCGACGGTAATTAAACTAATAAATCAATTAATCAGACACTTTTGTGAGAGCTTGCAGATAACAAATAGGTTCATATGTATATTGCAAATCAGGTGTTATCGAATGATAACGAATTTATTGTTTCGTGTGAGAGTTTTTTGTGAAACTCGAATCCACAATTTAACAAACTTAAAAATTCAATTTGAATACAGGATTAAAGGCTTTTTTGATATAATATTTGGATTGATCCTTGTGCCTACAATATAGGTAATCCATAAGTAGCAAAACATACAAGAGTATTACAGAACAATTCTTCCTAGAATAAAGCGTGAATTTCAGTTCGATATCAAATAATCAAATCAAAACAATTAAAACTATTTACTTCATGGAATGAAAATTGAATGTAAATTAGAAAACTGATGCAAAAAAATTTGTAGCAATGTTTTATTTGACCGTGCGAAACAAACTTATACTCATTGATGCAACAGTTTGTATAAGCCTTTTGTTCTTTCATCCCTATTCTTGCGTTAATGCTTAAACGGGGTTCAATAATCTCACAAAACACTATAACCTAATTTTAAAACAAATCATTATTACTCAATGAGGTATTACTTATACATGTAATAGGGTATTGATATAAAAGATGGAAGATATGAGTATTACTGAAGGTTATTGAAAGTCGAACAAAACGTTTCTAACAAATTCATGTCACTTTCTCAGAATATAGCTTAAGTACTAAACCGAGGAAGAATTCTATATAATAAACCTAATAGACCATTGTTCTACGTTATGGATTAGTTAGGTGGGTTAATAAGTATTTTATTTGTGCCCCGATATTGTTGTCTCAATTTCCTGTATCTCTACTTTTATTGCGATATAAACCTCCATTGTTTAGAATTTATTTGCATATGAAACTGTGGGAGTAAATTGCCATTCAGTCTTCAAGCATAATGAGAATAAAAAAAAAATTAGAACAGGTAAATATAAATTATTAAAATGACCGGAGAAGCAAACAAATAGGATCGAAATGTCAGTACACTTTATATGTTAATAAAAGTAAGGATCAAAGAAATCAATAACCATGTTAGTTGGTCAAAGGAGTAAATATTTCTTTAATTATCGTACTAATTAGAGGAATTATACAAAGTAAAAAATATTTTGCCTAATCAGTACTAATGAATTATTTAAAAGTCAAATATTTGCAATTAATAATATTGATATTTTTTTTATTATTCACTAAAAATCCATCACCTTAGTTTAATGTGAATAGAGAACCCTTTTTCACCGAAAATTGGGTTTCAAAAATAAGGAGAAAGTCTTATATGCATGGATTGTATTATATATTATAATAAGTTGCTCAATTTCTCGAAACTCAAATATTCTTAACCTCAGCCCGATACTCAAAGTCCATGTAATAAGAATGATGAAGAATTTAACGGTTTCTATGATGAATAAAAACTATTCTTTATATTTTAAAATATATCAGCTATACTTTTTATATCTTAAAATAAAAAAAAAATATGAACGACAATTCTTTTTTTAGATTTTTGATCTCAAAGAATAATCAAATAACAACGAACAACGATTCGTTATATTTGTTAAAATACGGTCCATTAAGTATCACTTGATAGTTATGTTTAGCAGGGGATTTTGCGTACGAATTTTAATTAATCAATTAGGATCTCTTTATCTCATTAATAACTTTTGAAGAATACACGAATCTAACAAGTAAGAACAAATTGATTTGTCTACAATCTTTCCTATGTTTACTATCTTCTCATTTAATCCTCATAAAAACGCATTTATTAGTTTTCAATTGTCATCACAAGATCTTATTAATTCGCATTAGTCTTCTCTGAGAGACATCAGTTATGACGGTGGCGAAAAAATTGAAAAAAACTCATAACCTAAACTTCTTTGAATAACATTATTTTAAAATTAACCCTTACATTTTTAATTTTAACGCTTTCATGTAGTATCTAAAAGTCATAAAATCAAAATCAAAACCACCTGCATCGAGAGTGGGATTTTATTGATAAACTTATTTCACTTAACGACATCTCAACACAACACAAAGAGTATTATTGATTAACCTGATATTTTTTAACCACGATCAGGTAGTGAAGACACTTGAGAGACAGTATTTTATCCCCCCCCAACTTCAGCACCACACCACGTGAGGACTTTGAAATTTTGTACCATTTACCAAGTTAATTGCCTCCATAGGAAGTTAAAATATTCACGGCGGTACCAAACTAAAAAATATTACTTTAATTGCCTATAAAGAGTTTATTGGTTGAAAAATGAATGCTGTATATAATTCGGAATTAGTTTAAATTTAAAAATTACGAAATATAATGAGACTACCGGAGATGCTCAAAACACTATAGTCCTGCATCATAAATTATATGTCATGAACATTATTAGTGACTTGGATTTTAAAAGAGCTAATAGGATTTCTGTATATATTCAATGTCTAGATAAGTAACATAACCCACTTTAATGTAACAAATAAGCCTAAAAGAACAAGTTAAATGAGTTCTAAGTGCATCAGTAAAATAATAGATATCAGAAAGAAATACAAATAATTATGGTGAAAGAATCAAAAAACTTACGATTCCATTCTATAAAAACAATCAATTTTAGCTTAAAAATGTAAAAATATTGTCCATTTTACTGAGCCGATACTATACAACCAGTGTTTATGTATGAATTTTTTTGAAGAGCAGTCAACCCAGAGTGCCACATACAAACATAAAGTCATTGCTGAACTGCCCAAGATTTTTATTTATCATTATGTGGAAAGATATCCGTAACCCACGGGTGATGCTCTTGACAGTAAACGTGTTAATATGTTGGTGACGACATACTCTGCTTGAGTGGTATCCTAAAGCTTTACTTAAAACTCGGTTGATTAAACTTCTGTAGCACATAAAATCACCATACAGCGGTACACCACTAATGGCACACGATGGCTGAAAATCATATACGTCACGTACCACCATTGGTATACGTCGGCGCAAAGGTTTTAAAATGCAGCAGTTTCCCTTATTCCTATTAATAGGGGCTTGAAGGAGTTAAACTCGAACTTACCCCTCAACACGAGTATCGCCGATCACAAGGTAGGGTGAAAGTCACCGTAGTCTCACACTCTATTAGACAGAACATAATTTTTCCAAGCATATGCTACTATGCGCGTTTGCTTAAAAAATATCCGACCTTTATTCATAACATATTCAGATTCAACAATCACTCACAAATATCTTTCAAAATAGTCCCTTTGGGCATCTCTTGACTGTTGTGCCTGCCGAAAGCAGTGTTGCAACTTTTCTTTCGAGATAGCGAACAGCTGGTGCATCACATACTGTTTGGACAGAAACCTGGTCCCTTTCCACTTAATTCGTCAGCTGGATGCCGGTCGTTTTCCACTTATGAATTTTCAAGCTTTACTCTAAATTTACTGCAGTATCGTTGTTCAATTTCTTCTATCATTTTGTTAAACAATAAATTCTGCCGGGGTTCTTTACTCTTTCTTCATTTGCAGTTTGTCGGTGACTGACAGCTTCTGCCGACAGAAAAAAAACTCAAACATACGCTTTAGAATTACCTACATACGTATACCAAACTACTTGTTTACCCTCATTTAAGTACGCACGAAAAATTTTGGTTGGAATTCTTTCTAACACAGAAGGATGAATATTTTCAGACATCCCTAATTAAAGTTTTTTTCAAAATGGCTTTATTATAGATCATTTTCAAATAATTTGTCAAGAGATTTCAGATAACATAACTCCGCCCTCCAACTTAAAATTTCCCCCTCTCAAATCTACAGCAGTCAGTGATCAGGTGCATTCTTATTACAGCCTTCGTGTATTGAAGCACGCCTCAACGATATTTCACTCACATTAAATTTATTTTTAGTCCATCGTCTGTTCTTTCAGCACAATACAAGTGCAGCTTGTTAAATTAGAAACCACTTCATCAAGCAAACCCTCTTGTAATCGTTGCAGTTGACTGAAATTCATTTTCTTTCACATTTATTATCAAGTGCAGCGTGAAAATTCTTTGATTAAAGTCCTGGCAGTGTGAAAGAGCTCTGACCTCTCATCACACTCGAGTCACTTCAAATTCCTAATGATCACGAAATTGTAAAACGATTAAAGAAGAAAGGGAAGAGAAATCCTTAGTAAACAGCTGCTGCCCTTAACCTCCGAGAAGAATAAGAAAAAACAAATAAGATTGTTATGTTAAATGAAGACACTTTATTGTGAAACACTGTTTGAAAAGAATTAACTCTTTATTCTTCGATGGGAGTTATGTGGTTTCAGTTCGCAAGTTATTTGCCTGATGACCTGATTATTCGTAGTCATTGTAATTGAACTAGTATGCAGATTTTATTCTATTTTTACGTCCACTTAGTGACAACTTTTGTGTTAAACATTGCTGCACAACTATTCAATACAAGGAAACAAAATCATATTCAAGTTACTAATTTTCTAATTTAAAATATTACTAATTTTCTGTTATCTTTGAGGCTTGATTGAGAAGTAATGCCTTCGTGGCAATGATTTATATATATATATATATATATATATATATATATAAATTTTTACTGGATTATCAAAATTCTTGTTGTACCTGAAAGCTACATGTAATGAATTTGTCTCCTGTGCTCATAAGTGTCATTGGTGTAAGGAAAACTGAGGAGGATTGCGAAACAAGGAGATGAGGTTGAAGATTGAGAGCGTCAATGCACTTGACCCTACGATTTTCACCTCTTCCCAAAGATGAAAGATCCCGTTTTGGAACAGCAATTTCGTACTGAAGATGAAATGAGAGCTGCAATTACAGCTTAGTGTCGATAACCGACGCTAGCATGTTTCTCTGACAGGATTGCCCTACTAGTCTCGTGTTGGCGCGAATTCGCAGAAAGTGGTGGTGACTATGTTAAAAATGAATAATAAATTACATTGAGATACATATCAAGAGAGATTCAGGTCTTTTAGGTACATGTCATATAAGTACATGTCATGTTACGCATAACATGAACTATAAAAACAAAACAATGGCTGCGGAGGCATTATTTTTCTATCAACCCAAGTACTTGCAATTAGCAAAGATATAAACATTTAACTACCGTCTACCAGCAACGATTGTAATGTTTATCACATGAAACTTTACCTTTTTTCTTAAATCTAGATAATTGTATTTATTTCAATGCAATAAAACACATGCGAACGAATAAAAAAGTAACAAAAGGTTTCTCTCTCTGGAGTTACATTTTTCTTTCGATTTTCAAAAATACATCTTAAAGATTAGAAATAATGCAAATAGTTGTAAGAAAATATATTCAAAATAATTAAAATAGATGTAAAAATATGGAAGACAATGTAATTCCGAAAAATCCAACAATATTTCTTGCTTCTTTGTTTGCATCTTATTGCATTCCAATATATACAATTATCTAGATCTGAGGAGGAAAATAGAAAATTCATAAGATTAACATTTAACAAATTCAAAGTGGCAGATAGACGGGAGCCTTAAGGCACAATTGACTTTTATTTTCAATTTTAAAAAGTTTTAATTAACTGAATTGTTGAGATAAGTGACTTTTCCTATGCAATTCAATGATTGCTAGAAATGTTGATAAAAATTATTATTTTTATAGTTAATTACACAATGCATGCCAGGACAGTGAAAAATGTTACTAGAAAAGATAAACATAAAAAATAAATGTTCCCTCTTTATATGTAAACTAATATTTAAAAATAATTGATACTAAATCTAATATTTTTCAATGTAATGTTGTGTCATAGAATTAACTGTTTTAAATTAAAGATCTAGAGACTAGATGTGTGTGTATGCCCAAAATGTTTTCAGAACATACCATTGGCTTCACAAGCATATATTTTTTTCAGCCTAGACTTTTAAAAAATAAATCAATGTTTCTTTGGCTTAAGTTCAGTGTCCTAGTCTTTATTATCAGTAAAATATCTTAAAATATACCCGTCTACCACATTGTGCCCTTACCCAAAATGACTTCGACTCACGTAAAGTGGAAATTAAATAACTACGTGACCTTTAATCGGACAATTTCTTTGTTCTTAACCAGACGGAGTTGAAAGATGGCTTCCTCTGAAGAGAAAACGAGTAATTATTCCCATGTCAAGTTGATTTTGCTTAAACAGTTGCAGAACTGGTTTTTTTTCTATAGAAATAATGTTTTGAAAACTAATATATTCAGGGTTTATCTTCTCTGTGAAATAATCATCTTATTTCAGAACAGAAATATCATTATGAAAATTAATACCTATTTAAAAGTAGAATGGTAGCAGTGGCAATAGATGAAATACCATATTTTGTTATTAAAGCTGGAATAGTAATTTAAAAAATCAACAATTGGTCATTCAATACCTAATTTCAGAAAAATATTAATTTTTGTGTCATAAAAAGCTATTTAAAAATTAGTAATCTGGTTACATTAAAAGTTGAACACACACACGCTCATTAATATGTCAAATGAACGATAAGGTAATAAATTGAAAAATAACTTTTTAAAGAGAAATTCGAACAGTCTGATTCAACATTCATCTTAAAGTTATCCCGTTCACAAAATATATTAGTTCGAATATTCGTAATTATGTTTATGTACAGAACGATTAAAATAATATAACTTTTAATGATTTAAAACATCCGAATAGAAATTCTAAAATGTTGGTCCTGATCATATAACAAGATTAATAATAAAATCTCTATCAAATTGAGTAACTAAAACCTTTCAATACGAGTCGAAAAAAATTATCTCCAGTACTAATAAATGTATATAATTTGCAAAAAATTTAATATTTTCAATAACAAATAGGTAATATCTAAAGTCAAACCAATTCAATCAACAAATTTTCTCAAATAAATGAAGTTATCAATGATGTCGTTTAATGTGAATCATTTCAGGAAATGGATTGTTTTGTAAGTGTTGCTAACATACTCGCAAATGTACATTTTTCATTTTTAAAAAATTACTCTATAGGTAATATTTTTGCTTCCAAAGGTATGAAACATGAGTTTGCGTAAGGCTTTTCTTCCAAGAGTGCATTTTAAAAGTTTGAAGTTTCAAAATTGGAGCAAATAATGTTGTAGCGCTGACTATTCACAAACATTTTCTTAATTAGCAATTGGGATCACTTTCTGATTTTATATTTAAATTTCCAACTCCTTTTCAGTCAAATGAAACGTGATTATAGAAATTATATAAAGAGAAGATGTGTAATGAATCGGTTTTAGTGTAATGATATGTAAGAGAAATAGAATTGAAAATGAGGGGGATAACTAATAGTTTGTTGTGAGTGATGTTAGTAAGTTAGAAATTGGAATGAATTGCTGTAGTTGATCTTCTGTGATTAAAATCGATTACAAGTGATTCCGAGGTAGAGTAAATGTTAAAAGGTGTGGAATCTTCAGTATTCAAGAAATATCTCACTCAGCATGGATGAGTTGGTAAGCTAGACTTTTGTTGTTTAATTCTAAGCTAGGCTTCGGGGGGCGTTGAGATTTATTTGAGAGAGTGAGAGCTATCTTGCATAATCTGCGAAAAAATCTAATAAATAGTATTTGTATTAATCTGATGTCTCTTCAATTCGAATAGTGAACTTATTGACTATTTAATTAAATTTTACAATTTATGTAGATTTAAATAATGAGAGAGGGGATCTTACAATGCAGGCAACCGGTAAAGTATTCAGTTTTCTGAATAACTCACAAATATTTCTGAAATATTTAAGAAATATGAATGTTGCCCCCCCCCCAAAGACAACGCATAAAAATCCTTTATTTTCATAACACTTAATAAAGCAGTATAAAATTAGTGCATATTTTTTTCCTCTTAAGCAAATTTCACAATTTAATACATAAATGCATACCATTTCAATACAATTACGAACCAAATTATAAAAGAAATTCAATCCAATCCCTCACTTTTGCTCTTTGACATAAACACAACCATATACCTCAAAAAGCGGAACTCTCAAGTAGTCAAAAATAAACAGATGAGAAAAAAAATTAGTAAGGGAGGAAGAAAAGAGACAGGATTAAAATGGTAAAAGAGCTCTTAAAAGAAAATTGACCTTTCAAATGGTTGTTAATCTTTAAAAGATCGTTTCGTGATCTGAAGGTGGAACTGGAAGTCACGTATTTACAACTCGTTTTTTTCTTAAGTCCACTTTGGCTAACGATGAGAAGGAAATTGACCTTTTTTTTGACTTTCCAGTTAATGACACTAATCCTTATGGTCATTTAGGATACGAAGAACTTAAGCCCTTGACTTTCTCACCACAGAAAATATGAAGATGAATTTATTGAAAATGAAATGAGCCATTTTATGGAATGGTATTGATGCAATTATCAATTTCATAGCTTAGAATACTACTATAGCAGATTCAAGGTCATCCATTTATTTGAATATGATTGCAAAAATGCTTCATATAGTATTTATAATACCAAATGGCAAATTGAAGTAAGAAAACGACATTTTTTTAATGCAATCATGAAAACTTTATTCTCCTAATTCCATTTAATAGGTTGTAAGTGAGATTTCGTTTTTCGACATTATTTTCATACAAACAGGTTATAAAATTGTACATTAAACAAAAAAAAAATTCAATCTGTTTGCACATAATTATAGTACATAACAGGACAAATATGCATGTAATCTACTTTATAAACAGTAAATTAAATTAAATTCTGAAATCCCTGAATTTTTTTATAGTCGTAAGTGCGGATGAGCGTAAGTTGTATAGAATATATATAATAATAGAAAAATAATAAGAAAAAATAATAATGAATAATATAGAGGTAATATATAATAATAATATAATAGTAAAATAATCTAACATTAATATAGTAGTAATATATAATAATAACATAATAGTAACATAATAATAGTAGTAATATAATATAATAATAGTAGTAATATAATATAAAATAGTAGTAATATAATATAATAATAGTAGTAATATAATATAATAAT
>BMAW01128680.1:115391-173933 GCA_019974015.1 Nephila pilipes | reverse complement strand
GTAGTAATATAATATAATAATAGTAGTAATATAATATAATAATAGTAATATAATAATAATATAAAAGTATAATAGTAATAATAATATAATAGTAAGTTATATTATAAGTAATATAATAGTAAGTTATATTATAACTAATATAATAATATAATAGTAAGTTATATAGAATAAAGTTGTATACAGGAGAAGAGGTAGTTTTATTCATTTAAATTGCCACCACAAAAAAAAATGGTTCTTAAACAATAATAACTTTAGAACTTTGATTTAATTGAATTTCATGTGGCTTTCATTAACACTTATTTTTTTTCATTCGGACTATTTAATGATACTTATAAACTTTTTGCACTTTGATAAAAAAAAATTCTTTGAAAGGAGTAGAAAGTTATTAAATGTCATTCACGATCATACGAAATGATACTCCATTTGAAACAACTCATTTCAAAATGTTACTTTCGAAACAAACCCTTTCGCAAAATGGAACGTGACTGTTAATTAAATTGCTCATAATTACGCCTCTTTGAACATAAGTTTCACTTACATTCGTTTATTCACACACCAATAAATCAAAATTTTAATTGCTGCTTTTACTTTGCATAACAAACATTGCTGGTACCAGTTTAAAGCCAGATAAAACCAGTCCCGTCTGCAGTCAGAAATTTTCCATCTGTTTTATCATCACTATTAAAGATGATTGAGATTAATAAAAACTACTATTTCCGACCTAGGTTATTAAAGGAAATGGGAAATGAGCAGTAATTTGTAATGGCAAAATGCTAAATATAGCCTTGTTTAATAGCTAATTTCAATGATTATCGATTATTTAAAAGCAATGGAAGACACAAATGACGTTTCAAAACGATTTGTTAAGTTTGTTCTTTAAACATACACTTTGACAAAAGAAAAACTGTGCTTTAGAATTTTTTAAATTACTATTTTCTGCGCTATTATGTAATTATATCGGTTTTTGTATTGTGCTGTATATAGATTACCTGTGAATATAATTAACACGTAATTAAAATTCCCTTATGAAATGCAGTGAAGAGCCAAATTAACAATGTGCAAAAGATATTAAAATCAAGTTATTAAAATCTATGACACAGAAAACACACGATATATAAAGGTTTTCAAAAAACAGGAAGAATATCATAATACAGGTTTTAACAAATTTATTTTGTAAAAAAATCCATATTGAATAAAAGTTTGCATTTTTCTAGTTAATCTTTGTTCTTCTGAAAACCATACCGTTTATAAAATTGTAAGGATTCATTGTTGGAAATATTCGTAATATTAATATGTTACAAAATGCAACTGGTATAATCGTTCCGAAAAATAACTCTTAAAAAATATTAGAACTTTACGTTTGAAACTAAATGAGTGGATTGCATATCAATATTAATCTCTTATTATATAAAAATATGATTAAAATAATATTACTTATACATTTTAATAAACTTGAAAGGACAAAATAAATTCGTACGTCTCATATGTATACATGATGTTTCGAAACCCATTGGAAAAACCTTTAGAGGTGATCGAAGACGTCAAAACAAGCGATTTTCACTTTCCAATGCACTAGGGGAGAGCAAGGGGGGAACCGGTAGATGCTGTATAATAGAAAGCATAAAACGCGAGTTTTCTTACATATCGTCATTTCTACCGTGGATTTCAGGAAGCATGGCGATGTACAGTAATCAGGAAAAAAATATAGCCTCCTAAAACCCATGGTAGAAAGGACGAATTAATTTCTTTAAAAAATAACAGTGATCGATTAGTACAAAGTTTTTGTCCATGTTTAAACGAACATGTAAACTTGCATGTAGAAACGCTAACTTTATAAGTTTTATGAGCAAACATACATACTGACACCAAAAATGAGAATACACATCCTTTTTTGTAAAAAAATCATGTTGGTAAATTTCAAGCAAGAAACATGCAATATATATATATCAGTGTGTGTGTAGGTGGTATCTGTAGAGCTCTAAAGATAGTCCATTGGTTTTATAATAGAAAGCATAAAACGCGAGTTTCGGAGTCTAGGGGTTTAATTTCATTGCCGAGTTCCATTGTTCCCACAGTCCCTTACTTATTACTTAGTTCAAAGATGAAGCTTTAAAATATTTAACTAGGTTTATTAGATGGAGTTGAATAAAGAATATACAAGAGGTACTATTCCCGTGTTGATCTTTAATGAATTAATTCATCACAATTTCATGGCATTTCGACGACGGATGTTGGAGCGCACGCTGCGTTCAGAGTAGGACATTTTCACCATCCATATCAAGAGTGAAACAGCGCTTTAGAGTCTCTGAGTGAAAAGCACTGTCGGGTTAATGTGGAAGAGAGAGCGAAGAGAAGAGGGAGGAGAGCTGAGCAGAGTTGACAAGCGTTGAGTGCTCCGTGGATTTGTTCAAAAATAGAGGACGCTGCGTGATGACGCCGATTAGTGGTACCATCTATCGAGCAAATGAAGAACTGATTTTGCAATGTTTTTGAAAGTTCAATTAATAAATTGATTAAAAATTGTAATAAAACACACACACACACACACACACACATATATATATATATATGGGAGACAAAACCAAATGTCCCTGACACATTTTTAAAATTAACATGCAATCAATTAATTAGCTAACTTCTGAACGTCTGAGGGGTTTGGACTACATTGCCGTCCGCGTTGAGTTTTGTTTGGGAAACTAAAAAAAAAAAAAAACATTTTCGAATTTCGTCCTCAGATGACACTGCTTGATTTTTAATTTAAGCGTTTCATTTACAAAAAAAAAATAACTTCGGTGATGTTGATCAGAAATAACGACTCGAGATTCGAGCTATGAGGAATGTGCACATTGAAATATGCAATTGATGATGTTTATAAATGATGCGTATCTACATAAATGCTGCTCATTTGCCTCTACAAAATAAATGTGATGAACTTTTGATAGTGAGTTTGATTTGCTATTTTTACGATACAGTACCATCTATAGGACAAATTAAAAACTAATTTTTTTTACCTGCACGAACAAAAGTTTTCATCTTGGCAAGCATTTAAGTCAAAATTAAACAAGGTCTATCGAAAATAGACCTAATGTTGCTTCCAAGAATGTTAATAATCAATAAAATAAAATTATGTATATTTCTATCCAATTAAAATGACAGCACAGTTAGTACTTAATGCCTAATAAGTATAACCCCTGTCAAAAATTGAAGTTGAACGTTTAATTACTTTACACTTATCACATCAATGTATCACCAACATAAAATTTGAAGAACAAAGTGTAAATGAATATAAGATGTCATTATCTTATTGAATGTATTTAGATCTTGAGTCATTTACCGATTATTAATCCTTAAATAATTCAACTATATATATATATATATATATATATATATGTGTGTATGTATATGTGTGTTATATAGATACATTGATAATCTACTTGTATTGAATTATAATAAGCCTTCTGAAGATAAACCTTACTTATTTTTATACTACATATTTAAAACTAATTCAAAAAATTTTTCTTAAGATTATAATACAGAATATTTAGACACATAATGGAAAATTACAGATAATAAAATTATTAGAAATATTTTTGACAAGAGAGAAGTTTTAAGTTTCATATCAATAAGGTACTTTTTTGGAGTATCTGATTATATATTCTCTTTGTAGAAATATTATTATCAATTATGTTATTAAAATATTAATTTATAAGTTGTAATAAACTAAAAATGATTGTTACAAGAGGTTTATTATAAGTTGTATTAAGGCAAATTGTCCTATTAATTTTATTGATAAACATTTAAAAATGATTAAAATAAATTAAGAATATTTTTGTATATGTATATGTTTATGGTATATAAATTTTCTATTTGCTTTTTGCATATATTATTGTATGTTTATAAGAAATAGTATTCCTCTATAACATTTTTAGAATTATAAATTTTGGTTTTGTTAATTTTTAAAAGTTTTTTTTTTAATTTTATGCTTTGCAACCGCATGGGGACACATACTTTGAAAATAATCTCTTTTACTTTTTTTTTAATAGTATTTAAATATACTCTTTTAGTAGACTTATTTATTGCAAAATTATTAATATTTATATTGATTTTTTTGGTATACAGTGTTTTTAAAATAATACTTAAGTTTAGTAGGCTAAGTAAATTTCGGTAAATTCTCTAGTCGTGTATAATCAATCAATCAAACAATAGTGTTTGATGGTTGAAAAACGTAGTATTTTCGCGCCGTATTGGAAGGTTTGGAAACATTAAATTGCTTGTTGGGGGTAAAAACTGTATAATATTTTCAGTTCAGTTTTTTTAAATGTGTATAAATAAGAAAGGATTATTTTTAACGTATTACTTTTATTTACTATGGTTTAAATGTATTTACTTCCTTAGTTTTCTTTCTTTCTTTGGTTGTACTGCTGTTCGGCTTTGGATGTTTGCTTTTCTTGGTACAAATCATTAATGATAATGTACTTATTTAAGTTTTGATGGTTGGTTGAGCTCAGTCCAAAGTCTGAGAGAATATTTAAATTACATTACCTCCATTTTTGAATTTTTCTTGAATCTTTTCTCTTGAGATATACTTTTTTTTGTTTGGTAAAGTTGTGTCTATTTAATTTGCTTGTAATTTTTCATTATTGTTTTTTTTAATTAAAATTATAACGTTTAATATATATTCTTGACTTTCTTTTATATGGTATTTAAGTAATTGTAAGAGTTTTTCTTTTTACTTTATAATACTTTGTAAGCTTTAAAGTTTGATATTATTTTTAACTTGAAGGGTTGTTGGTTTTGTTAAAATTAATTCTAATTGTTTCAGTAAATTCTGATATATTTGCAATTCAATAGTTCAGTATATATATATATATATATATATTCAGAATAATGTTTTGAAATATTTAATTTTCTTCGAAATATCTTTGAAAATACTTAGCAGTTATTTGAATAGTTTAAAAATATTGCTAACAATTTTGACGTTTAATTTCGGTTTGGTTTGAATCTATGCCACTGTTCGGCTAATGAAAACGAATCTTGTAATAATGAACTACGATTAAATGAAGAAGACGACACTTGAACTAATACTTTATTCTCCTAATTTCCATTCCACGCCGCTTGAAAACTTCTAGATCCCGTTTCATTGAACTGGATTATTTCGCTCTGGCAGTCTTTACAGGAATCGGAAATCGAATTTATTACTGTCGGTCTCCAAACTCTCGATAATAACCACCTATATCTAATCAATTTCAAAGAAATTTATAACTTGGGGTATTCGCGTTCTTTTCCTTTAGACTAATATTAGGAATTTCTTTCAGATTTTATACTTAAATTCCCAGTTTCTTAATCAAATGAAACGTTGAAACGTGATGATGCAACTGAAGTAGAAAAAGAGTGAATTGAAATAATGAAGTAATATAAAGATGACTGAGAACTGATTGAACGGAAAGGTTACGGAAAGAAGAATGGTAATAGTGTTAAGTGCGCTGTAATTTTCTGGCGTGTTTAAAAGAATTGGCGAGATCATTTGCTGTTGGAGCAATTGCAGATGGTAAGGGCATTCTTTGATAGAATTTAGAAGTTTTTAGAACTCGTAGAAGAGGATTTCACTGTGAAGTGCATCCTTCTAATTTGTGAAGTGAATAAAAGTATTTTGAATATAACTGACTATTTTAACTAATTGACCTGTTCTTGAACTTAATTTGAAACTCAGGTATTGTGATTAAATTTTACGGTGACAGATGAGACGGGTAATAAGAAAACGTCTCAAATATCCTGTCACATTTTCACCTTTGAGCTTAATTTCATATTTTGAGAAATTTTCTTTGAAATACTAGATTTTCCAAACTTTTCATGGAAGAATTAAAATTGCATTGAAGTAAAACAAAATAAAATTAAAGCTGTAATAACGTATTTACTCGACAGAAACAATGGAAGTCATCGCATATTCGAGTTCATATTTATTTGTTTACAAGATGGTACAGTTGAGACATCAAATAATTCTTCTTGATATATTATTTCAAACTAACGATTTACGATTACCTTATTGTTTCCTGTTTGTTTTTATATTCGTTCGAAAGGGCGTTTACAAATAGGAATGTTTTTACTGAGAATAGCAGCGCAATCAATATGGAATTCCATTCTGTGGCGTTCTTGCATGAAAAAAAAATCGACCCAATCTTCATCAGTATGCTGAGCACCTCGATTGGTACTGACAACACTATTCAGATGGAGCAATCTCCATCAATTGGGAGATGTTTTTCTTCCCATCTCGTACTTGCGTAGACTCAAGATTTATAGATCGTAAAAAAAGAAAGAAACCGAGAACGAAAGATAGGGTCAACTGAATAGAAGATTGGTCATTCCGTTTGGGCCATTTTCGGACATTCTCATTTCCGGATGGAGAGAGGAATGAATTGCGAGGGTGGTATTGTTCTATTTCCGAGGCTGAAGGAGATCTTAAATGGGGATGGCAAGAAAATACATCAGACAATCTGTTTACCCGTTTAGAGTTTTCTTTGGACAGTGAAATGAAATGAGCTCCAAAAGGATGTTTCAAAAACGCTATTTTGAAGCTTGATATTAAGTTTGGAGAATGTTTTCCTGTTATTGGCTTCACATGGATACAATTACTTTTAGTGACAAAATATAATAACTGTACTCTGTAGACTCTATTCTTTAGTCAGTGGGGTTCGTTACAGCTGTGTTGTTTTCTTATATACTGAGAGCACTGACTAATTGTTACATAAATTGTAGGTGATGCTGTTCGCATTTTAACAGAGAATAAAAATCGAATACAGATTTAAAAAATTTACAAATTAAATTAAAATTTAAAGATTAAAGAAATTAGCTCCGATCCGTGTTTAATAAAAGACTCGAAGTTGGAATGGGAAATATTACGCAAAATTTAATCCGAACCACTTTTTTTGTACATTTTACCACATAATTTTAAGCAACGATAAAAAGAAATTTGAACACAAGCCATACGAATAACTCAGGGAAAAAATGGTTCGTGTAAAAAATTTTCTTTTAAATTAAGTATATTTATGATTTAAGTTGCTTTCGCGCTACTTAAGAAAACCTAATGAATTATTCATTTTCGTTTCAACACCCCAAGTTGTTCAACAAAATTTTTGAAGTACCTCTTTCACAACTTACGAAATAACGCACAAATTATTTTTTGAAGGAAATGACTTATTTTTTAAGCAAATAACCTCTACAATTTTCATTTATATACTACTTTACATAACATTCGCAAGTTTAGGAAACTATATTTTAATAATTAAAATTAATGTACGTTTAAGCGTTTATAAATATGTATTTTAAATTTTTAAGTAATTTTTAGGTAATTTTATATGAATAAGGAATGAGCTTTTAAATAGAGCTAATTTTCAATTATATTTTTAATTTGCTTTGGTATAAATTAATGCTAGAGTGTTTATTGATGTGACATGCATTATTGGCTGCAGACCTTGTAGTCTGGAGCCTAGTTCAAGTGATAAAGCTAATATTTAAGAAAAAAATAGTAATTCGCATGTACATGTCCAAAGTTCATTAACTCCCCCCAGGTAATCTATTTATATTTGGTTAAAAGTATTTTTACCTGAAGGAGCTAATTCGCAGTGGTTTAATTTCAATCAATTTCACTTGAGAGAAACACGCGGGCGAATGGGGACGGATCTCCTTATTTATACCTTCCACCAAGGGATGAGGACGATACTTGATCCTATATCTCACTTTCCTGACTTCCTCACCTCATCATACCAAGATCAGGAAATTAAGTTTAATTTAACATGCTGCAGTTTTAATTATTCTGTACGACGGGCCTTTTGTAAAAATAGGATTCAAAAGCACTATTCGTTTCGCCAGCTGTGAAGACCCCGTGATCTCAACGACTAGTCCAACTTAAAATTTAAAGATTATTATTTTTTAATTTGTGATTTTCAAATCTGAAACTATGCATAAGTTAGAACAATTAAGTTTATGGAAGATTGTAATTAATAGTTTGAATTGAATAATTCTCGAATCGACGTATATCCAAATTTTTTAAATCGATAAACACTAAAAGTATTTTAATATTTGTTTGAAAGAGTTTACATATATATATATATATATATATATATTCGAATTTATTCAAGCGATTCTGATAGAAGGGTAAAAATTTTGGATAGTATGTACACAAGAACTTTTTTTCTGCAAAACTTCAAATATTAATTTATTTTTATGCAAAAAAGAAATATTTTTTAAAAAAATTATGCTTATTTAGAATTTCAAAGAAAAATATTGAGTAAAATGTTTTTTTTTATTAATATTTATTTTATTTTTTCAATAAATATTACGTATAATTATGGAAGGAGAAAAAACAACGATTCACAAAACTATTTCCAGCAATTTGTCTTCAAATACAGATCTAAATATTTCCATCCTTATTGATAAAAAAAATCCGATACGGTTATTTACCATGTGATCCAATACTTATCCTTCGCATAGTTACCGTATGAGTTATTCTTTTTATTGCTTAAGTATTTGTAACAAAATATTTTTCAACGAATGGAGTATTATTTTTAATTTTTTATAACGATGTTGCTCTAAATTTGGATTCGGGGAAATTATTCTTTTCTGAATGATATGGATGTAGGTAAAGAAAAAAAGTAATAAAGGTAATATTAATCCAGGATCCAATTTATTTTTAACGCCTCTGTAAATCATCGTCTTTTTTAACACCTACCAATAACACATTTTTTTTCTCATTAAAGGTAATAACTATTTCTTACAAGCGCTACTTGAAGAAGATTAACATACAAAGTTATTTTTATTCGTAAAGAAAGAAATAAAATACACCGCCTACTGAAAAAATGTATGTCACATTTAGAAAGGCCTAATTGATGATATATGAAACCGTTATTCACGTTAAAATAGATTTCAAAAAACGTAACTGTCTGTATAAATTAATTAAAACTTTCTCATGACCGACATACCAGTTCCTGTTCTATGGTTCATATTTTATGTTAAACTCATTTAAAGGCAGAAATACAACCGGAAATATTGAATGCCTTATAAATACCAATGTCAATCCAGATACTAAGATATGGTCCAATTCGTTATGGTATACACGCAATATCATATAGTTAATTGATAATATTTTCCACAGATTATTAGATTTCTCAGCGATGATGTCCCTTGCGTAAAAATTACACTGAATATAAAAACAACAGAAAGAGAGTTACACTTTTTTCTTCCTAAATGAACGATTCGCACAGATTCATTTTTGAAAAAAAGATAGACTCAACTGTTAACTCAATTAAAGATATGTAAAGATCCAAATCATTAATTTAAAACGTTGATTGATAGTTAAACATTAAACTAAAAAGAACGACTGGAGCTATTCATTCGAGAAGGACTTTACCAATTTTCTTTGCGTTACTTCTAAATGCGACAGACCTGTAACTCCCCCATTTTTAATTACTTTTAATTCACTCATGGGCAAGCACAAAACCAAAGTTCAGGCTCGAAAAGAATAATATTCCAGTCAGATCGGGGATAGAAGCCCGAGAGGGTTAATAACGCCGAAAAGCATATTTTCCGCATACTAATTACCTCGTAATTTTGAACCACGGTCAAGTGACAAGGAAGATATCTGTGCTTGCGCATTCCAACTCCTCACACCGTGCCAACTAAAGAGACTTTGAACTCAGACAGATATAGCCTGTAACAGTGCCGATTCGCGATGGAATCAGGACTCGAACCCATTACTCAAATGAAACGACATCGTCCATGAGCTTATGACCATGGCCTTTTTAAAACTCATAATTCTAATCTTTTGTTGTTGATCCCAACTCGAGCTTCAAATGAAGTTGAAGCGGCTGCCTTTCAGTATTTAACACTACAGACATCGTAAAATTCAATTAAATTGTAAATAAGGTCACAAATCCAACTGAAGAAACATCTGAAAAACACAGTAATTATTTATTCACTATCTTATAGATTATGCAAGATCGCTTTCTCTCTCTCACTTCCCAAAACTTGCCTAAATGCTAGCTTAGAATGAAACAATAAATTTCTAGCTTACCAACTCACTCTCATCGATTGAGGCATTTCTCGAATACTGTGGTTTCGTCACCAATGACCTTCTGACTCCAACCAGGAATCCTTTCTAACCGATTTCAATCACAGCTGATCAATCGTAGCAATTTACTCCAATTTCTACTTTATTAACCTCTAACGGCTTCTTGTTATCATCTGTACCCTTTTACTTCTTTCCTCTTATATATCAATGTCTTTAATTCAGTTTCTTACACTTCTTTCTAATTTACTTATTCACGTTTCATTTGGTTGGGAAGGAGTTGTTATTTTATGCAATTCAAATTACCAAGAAGTCTGTGAAGATAGTGAAGAGAAAATCACGAATACCTCAACGTCACATCATAAATTGAATTAAGTTTATTTCAGAGAGAGATCACATTTATCCCAAAATCCTAGAACAAGCAAAAACCCGGGAAATAAGATTTCCTAGTGGAAGCTTCCATTATAAATTTTGGTTGAATCGAATTCAAACTTACTCTATTGCCAATGATCTGTGAAGTTAAATATCCGTAGTCTTGTAACGCAAACCAAGTCAGTAACCCATGCGTGCTTCATCTTCAAAGCCCACCACGACAACAAGTCATCAAATAATAATATAGAAAAGAAGGGAAAAAAACAGACTAACCATAATCTAATGAACGCAGGTGCATTAACCACCTGTAGTTAGCGTGTCTACGGACGACGCCCTTTACGTGTAATGGATATCACTTATCAATATTAATAAAACTGTATTTCTGCCCACCTTTCAAATCTTTTCACGATAGTATATTGAGGCTTTTTCTCTCCCCAATACCAAAACTTAAATTCAACCAGTGAATAGTCTTCAATATCCATTAGACTAGCATAGAGATTGCAAGGGAAGGAATTTCTTTTCCGTCAAAAAACATTTTAATGAAAAGAAAAACTCAATTCGGATCGATTTCATAGGGGTGCAAAACCTTCTTTGGTATTCCACACTACCCGAGGGTTTGAAAACGTAAAAGCAACATTCTTCTTCCTTTTCCTTTTTTTTGGTATGGTTGTCACGGAGTACAAACCTCCGATAAAATGCCACAAAATCAATACTTTATTCCAGAGAAGATTCTCCTCTCGGAAGAGAAGTTTTCGTTGCAGATAAAACCGGCAAAGAAAAAGAAGGAAGGGAAAAGAAGTGAAGTGAGAGACACAATGAGTGTTTGAAAAATCTCCTTGACGTGTTCTTTGGGTTATAAGAAAACTTTAACCCGATTCTTGTTTTATGTTTAAGATATCCAAGAATAGGAAAGGAAATTTCTTTCTGAAAAGTTTAAAGTTGGAACATTCTTTATTTTATTTTTTTGTTAAACTATTTATATATACAAGCATTTCAGAAAAGTTGACAGCTTTATTGCGATTTTTGATTTTTAGAGTTTATATTTCTAGTGGAGATTTTATTTTACGTTTTTATGAGTAGCAATAAGAAAATTGTTTATCTTTATGCTGTAGTAAGGAAGCTTATGCTATATTGATTGATTGATTCTTTATTATCGTCGCATTTAAAAGCAACATGAGGACTATTGGCAATGGACCTCGTAATTTTTAGCCTCAATCAAGTAACTATGACGACACCTGAGAAAGTACCTCCCTTTTCAAACTTTCATACCATGCCAATGAGAGGACTTGCAGCCTCGACAGATATAACATGTATCGCCCCCACACACATGACGTATCGTTAGCGGCATCAGAACTTGAACCCACGAACGCCGACTGCGAGTATTAGATCATGACCACTAGGTTACCACGATTGAAAGTTTATGCTGGAAAATCAAATAAAGTAATAAGTAATTTAAGCAAGCCATATTAATTTGTTAATACTTTTTGTAGGAATGAATTGAAATACTTAAATTAAACGAAACATTCACGCCCACACATTATTTCTTAATTCCTATCTTTACTTAAAAAATTACCAATTTTAAACTGCCTAAACTGCCATTGTTGTCTGTCAAGGAATATATGTCTACCGTTAAGTTGTGCCAGATTGGGAAAGGGAACAAAAAAAATATAACAGATTTTTCATACATTTAATAATGTTTTTCGTGCAAAGTTGACGTTTTCAATTTCCGTTTGATACTCATATTGTAACGATGTTTCATGTATATATATATATATATATATATATATATGTCCAAATAATTACCAACTGATAATCAGTTTCTTTTCAGCAATGAGCCAAAACATAAGGAAATGTAACTTAAATAGATGTCTTACTCATAAAGCTTAAGTTAATAGAAATGCGCATGTACAAAGTACAAAAGAACAACAGCATCAAACATTTCTGTGAATTAATTGACAAAATTTAAAGCTTTATTGCTTTTAGTTTGTTTAATTCACAGTGCGACCTTATACTATTTCTAAATTCGACACACTGGGAATCCTATTTTTTAACATCCGAGTAAATGAATATGCAAATTATTAGTATGAAATAGGGAAATAATATTTTGCTCGAGTTGCTAAGTCTCGTATTTACAGATTAATCGTAAGGAAATGACAACTTTTTTCGTCTTACTGAGGATTACAAATAAACGAAGATCGAGTTATTCAGTTTCCACTCTGTTGTATGACATAATGGTTAAAAATTCTGTTAAAAAATTTTCCACAAAATTTCATTACATGTTATGAAATTTAAAAAAAAAATCATGGGTGATTAAATATATTTAAATGCGGTATTTTAAGGGACATAATATCTAAATGATCACGAAAAGAATTCATTTTTATTAAATAATTGCTATTTTTATAATGATTGATATTTTTACTACTTTTTGAAAGAACGTTTTGAGAAATCTACACTTTCTAAAAATTTAAAGAGCATCTAAGTAAAAAAAAAATTAAAATTAACATTATTTTGAAAGATTCTAGTTTGTGTCTAATTTAAATGGCGTAGAACAAATCAATTACTATATTTTAAATTTATTATTTAAGAAAAAGAGTTCATAATATAAATAAATTTGCCTGATGGTTAGAAGATTAGCTCAGCCGCAAAGCTGATTTTTGTGATAAAATTATGTATATTTAAAAATCTAATATTTTGTTCCAATAATCAGTTTATTTGTTTCCATGATAGTCACAAAACTAAATTTATCTATAATATTCAATTATTTATTCAATTTAATATCAATAACCAGGGTAATATAAATGAGAATTCTTTTAATAGTAAATTTCCTTTTATTTTTTATAATAATAAATTATATATATAAGGCAAAGTACTGAAAATGAGAAGCTAAATTAAGAACATCAAAAGATAAAGTTTTCATGCAATAATTTTTTTAGAAGTTATTCTGCATAGTTGAATACTGATTTCTTTTTTTTTTTTAATATCAGATGTTTAATATTTTTTGTAGATAAAATGCAGTATTAATAGAAAGTCTGAATTAATTTTTTCTATGTAATTACAATCCAGTTTTACAATAAAAGTTTTTGAATATAATGATACTAGAATTATTGATACATTTTGTAAATCACAATGAAATATAAATTTCGTGTGAATCAGTTCCCTCTTCTTTTATTAATTTGTATTAATCATTTTTATTTTCTACATAGGAATGAAGAAATAATTTGAATATTTAAATTTGCATTGAAATAATTAAAAACGGAAGAAGAATCAGAGTCAATCAATTAAAAATATACACGTTCAATCATTAAATGCATTTATTTTGATGAACATAACTAAACGAAACAAAATGCAACAATAACACTCCATTTTATAGTGAAATAAAACTACTTCAAACAAAGAATATATAAAAAAAAAAACTATTATTATGTATTTTAGTGACATGTTTGTTTCACTAATTATAAAAAACGAATTTTTAAGTTGTTTATTATATAAAAAATGATGATTAATATATATATCAGTTGACTGTAAGCTTTTTAAAAAAGTTTTTTTTTTTTTTTTTTTTTTTTTTCATTTTTACATTGGCAATCTAACGAAAATTGAAATGAAAATGGTTTATTTCACTGTAATATATTTATGAATTGAATTTTGAGAAGTTCACAATATCCAGTCTTCGTTAAAAGTGTTAATGTTGTTAACGATAGTAAAAAAAAGGCAATATTGAATTCCGTAACTTTTCTTAAAGCAATTCTATAAATAGGCAAAATGCTTCAAAATTATATGAAAGCATTATTTTAAAATTATTCAATATAATCAAAAGTACATACAATTCTTTCATCTGATAGTGTATAGTTATTATCTTTCATATATTTAGAATTACATCGTAATTTATGAGACTCAGGGAAACTTGAATAGTAATTTTTATATATATATATATATATATATATATATATATATATATATATATAGGCACTAGGGGATTTGTCATCATAAAAAAAAGCTATATAATTGTTTAAAACAGATATAACATGCATTTATTTTTTGCAAAACATTAAGCCTGTTAAGTATTCAAATGCTGGTTTTTAAAGAATAATATGCATTTTTTGAACAATAAGGGTATGTTATTTATATCATTTTTTTACTATTTTTCTCATGGTCGAGAAATGTGGAATATCTGTAATAAAAAATGGCTATGTGAAACAGAAAAATAATTTCTTACCTTAGAAGTTAACAAGTCTTCCAAATCATCTTTCAGTTCCGCTAGCATTTTTTTGTTGGTTTTGGTATCAGCCATTTTTAGAGTCTCAGATAGTTATCAAAACTTCAAAATACGAGATCTCCAGTTGATATTTTTGTCAAACGGCGGAATCATCAATATACGATATAAAAATTGTATAAAATTGTCCTTTGTGCTTTTGGTTGCTGGTCAGTATCCTGTTTTTTTTAATTAACAGCTGTCTAAAATTTGGAAAACCGGTGGGCAATTTAATTCTTTTTATTCTAAATTTTATTTTGTCTTACTTTTATTCAGTAGATTATTGAAAAAAAATGTGATGGAACTTTTGAGAAAATATATTTTTCCTGTGTTCGAAATTGCTAAGCCTATTTTTATCGTCTGCGCTAAAACAGAGATAATAACTTAATTGGAAATCTTAGCCGTGGTTTCTTACTTGGTCGTTCAACTGTAAATCAAGGCATCTAATTGAAACAAATTAAGTCTTTGGCATCTATCTAAACGATTGTCAAGCAAAGCCAACTTCTCTAACAAAGATTAAATGATCTTAAACGGCAATGCGCAAAAAGAAGATCGTAAACTGGCTTGGTTCCAGAGTCACGGATGCACGTGGTATTACTCTTTAAAAGAGACGTTTTTGATTCTTATAACTCAAAAAAAAATTTAATATGAATTTTGATAAGATATTACAATTAAATATCTTGCACAAGTGCAATTGAATTCATTAACCTCCTAGAGCTAACTACACATCAAAAAATAGCTCTCTCCACAGATTGTCGCAATTGTTAGAGGAAGACACCGAGTATAGGATTGGTCAGTTTGCTCGTCATAAGCGATGTAAAGCCCAGATTAATTATATTAGAAAAGCCGTATTTCAATGAAGATCCGGAAAAAGGATAAAAAGGGTGTTTTCCGGGATTTATCCCCATCACCAGCGATACGAGTCTCTATTTTCCGGAAACGGGATATCAGAGTCATTCTGCGAAAAGAAGTATTTCAAGGATCCGATCCAGGAAATGTCTAAGGGGGACACCTATGATCAGGAGAAGAGACACCGGAGAGCAAGTCTCTTCAGACAACCACCTGATAGAGACCGAAGGGCGAGACTGACGACCAATGGGATGTTACAAATGTAGGTGTGGCAGGATGAAACGAGATGCTGGTTACCATGACAACGATGCCCTTGGTTTTCAGTTTTCTCTTCCCCTTTTTCACCTTCTTAACATGCCGTGAAAACTAATTTGTGGTTTCACATACAAGCGGTTGAAGAGTTTTTGACAAGTTTCTCCGAGTTATGAATCTTCATGTTCTCGACTTCTTTGCCCGCAGGAAAAGACCATGGTTTAATCTCGCTTTTTGGGATCTTTGATCCACAGGATCTATATTTTTAGAAACGGGATCGATTTCGCAGCATGGAGGTGGAGATTATCCTATGACGTCATGGAGTGATATGAAATAGGAGTGGTTTTCTGCGTAATTGTTTTTTTAATGTCAAGATGACATTAATGTTATGTGAAAGTATTTTTGCCACTGTGTAAGAAGATACTAAATGTCAAAAGATTTAATTCATGAGTATGTTGTTAAAAGTCGTAGGTAATAAAAATATAGAGGACAACTTTTACAGTAGGCTAGAATATGTATTTGAGACAAAATAATTTTTATATTTTTGCTTAAATAAATGGATAAATTACCTCAAATAATTTACCTTACTGACTAATATTTTTTTTAATAATACAAATAAATATTTTTTAACATTAAAAAATGTTTATTAACAAAATGATGTTATGCTCTAATTTACATCAGTTCATGTCGGATATTTTAGCTTTTATGTGTGTTTCAGATTTTATTCCAAATTGTAATTTATAGCCCATATGGTCTCTCACTGTTAACAACAGAAATATTTCTCGACAATATGGATTGCTTGAAATTAGTGAAGTATTTTTATTATCACAAAAAAATGGCGATAGTAATTTTTTCATACCAGATAGAAATTAATTTATGTCAATATATAATTGAAGCTGATTCTAAAATTTATCATGACTTAGTGTTAGTTTTTTTAAGATAATAAAAACATAAAAGTAAGAAATGCAGCAACTATGAAATTTTGCATTTACGAAATTTATATTAGGAAAAAATGAATCATTTATTTGGATTATAAAACTTGTCTAACGTCTCATAAAAAGAATGTTATATTAGCAAAAATAAATTGTGTCAAAATTACATATAATTTTACAAAAATGTATTGTCATTTTACGCTGAAGCTTAAGAATAAAAATTAAAGTAACAAGTTTTGAATTTTTGTGTATCGCCATTTCCAAGTTCTGTATTATAAAAACGCATATAAATTTGTCTTACTTGCTCATATTCTTATTCATTACCACAAACATATCACTCTAACTCACTGTTCTTTGTTCAGTAGAACATAAAAGGACTCACACAAACATCATGTGAATAACAAACTATAACGGAATATTAAATGAGAAAAAGTAGACAAAAAATTGCTTAATTTAATGAGAAATATTACGTTAATTGGACTAATTTAAAGAATTTTCTAAACCACAAAATCACAATGAACTGTTGACTTTCAAATATTGCTTTTGTTTATTTGTTTGTGAGAGAGTACAGTTCCAATTTAAGTTCTTATATTTTAAATATTTACAGTATCAATAAATACTAAAATTCTTTTGTTTAAGTTGTTATGTCGGACAAAATAGACGATATCTGATATTTCATTACATACTCTTCGATATCGAAACTATATGGTTTTAGAAGACAAAACAACAATATTTACAATAAATATACTATAACAATACTATAATTTTTTTGCAGCGTTGACATCACTTGTATCTTACAATTAACTGCAAAGGAATGAAATATGTATTAATGTAAAGGTAAATTAGATTATAAATTATAGTTTATTATTCATCAAATGAAAGCAATTAGAATTTTGTTTTGTATATTTAAATTTCATGGAGTGATACTGTGACAGTGAAAAACTTTTGGAATGATTCTTTTATTTTCACTCTGAATCACGGAGTTTTCCCGTTCCCTTCTTTCTATAGTGCAAAACTAAATTGACTTCTATTAGAAGTAAAAAAAAAAAAAAAAATCAACGAATTGGAAGAAGATATTGAAAAAAGATTGACCTGTGATGTTTTGCTCTTTTTTCAATTAAATTGGTACTGATGATTGGTACTAATGAGAGCAGCATGATGATCGAAAGTAAATTTGCGACTTTTCTGTGTAGCAGAAAGTAAACCATCAATTTCCTTACTCAATTAATATAAGAAATGATTGGATATAGAAATTAGTTAGGTCATTTCAATTAATACGTGAACGTTTTTCACCTTCTTGATTAATTCCCGACATTAATACGTTGAATAAAGTAACGAATTGATCCTGTTTGTGTATCTTAGGAGCATATTTGTCGTTTATTTGGATATTGTCACTTGGCAAAAGTGATTGGGGTTAATAGAAATGAAGTAGCAGTTTAACGATACAAATTTCATTTTTATTTGAATGTTTTCTGATATAAAAGAATTAATAATAAAAATTCTATATCTCTGAATGGTATAAGTTTCAATAAATCAAATTTTGAACTTGTAGTTTCAGTCTAATATGTACTTGTATTTTGCTAATACTAAGGCCTGATATTCAATTTTCAAAAGGGAATTTTTTCACAAAAGGTCTCTTAACATTGTTTGGTTATTTTATTTAAGAAAATATATAGAGAGGATGAACTTTGTAATCATGATTTAAAAAAAGCATCTGTCTCCTCTTTTCTCTTAAAAGATTTTATAAAATCACTAGCATTAAATCAATTTAAAAATACATTAATGAAATATTTTATCTTCAATAAGCAATTTTGAATCGATTCAACTGAATAAACGTCATATTAGAATTACATTATCGGCATTGGAGTGAATCCAAGACCAATTCTTAGAGAAAAATCTGGGGAAACAACTGAGAGAAAGAAAGATTAATACGGGAGAAATTCTTATAAAAGAAAAGAATTTTTATCCACAAATCACTTCTTTGTTTTAAACTAACCGGCTTTGATGCAGAATTTATGACATGCAACACAATTCATGAACAAAAAGTAAGAAATTCTTTCTTTGTATTAAAGCATCCGAAAGTTATGTTAAGTTGTTTCAAGTGAACGTCACTCGAAAATTACATCAGGTCTACTGACGATATGGGTTTAGTTGTTTTGATTTATTGAAGAGGAATGACAGCATATAATTTAGCACCTTGTTTCCTTAACTTCCGTACTAGTCTAATGAGGGATTTGAATCAAATTTAACGCCCATGTCTGGGTTCTTAAATTTTAAATGCGGTTGACCCCATTATACCACACTACGGTCACTGGTATAGTCTGACCTGCATTAAATTGCTCGCAGATCAATATTCTTCTTTGTATATTTAATGTAACGGTACGGAACTATAACTGGATAAAAGTTCTGAATTGAATAATTACGGAATGGCACAAAACGCAAAAACTCAGTTTTGTTAGGAGCGGGACGATGGTACAAGAGCCAAAAGCGGATATACTGTGTACTAAACAAGATGTTACTGTGTTCTAGAAGTTAGATAAATAGAAAAGGGTAAAAATTGGTTAACAAGAATGAGGGTCGAAAATAGAGAAAGATTGCTAAGGTATCACGGGGGCGCTCCAACTATGTATATCAAAGGCTGCAAAAACCCCATAGGAAAGAAAAATACCACTAAAGAATCTAGGTTGTGCGTAATAACCTAAAGAAGGCAAGCCTTTGACGAGTCAGTTTTGTTAGGAGTGCATAATTTTGCTTTACTTTAATTTATTTTTTCAGAAAATGCGCAGGCCAGGCCCACAACATAGACGTTATTTTGTCAACACATCTTTTTTAACTTTTTAACCATGAACTATGTCAAATTATATTTTCTTCGATCGGTGAAGCCCTCATTTAACGCCGCCTTTCGAAACGACTTCACAGCTGCTATAAAGAAGGCATTAGTCAATGATCAAGGTAAATGGTGTCTCACTCACAAAATTTCTGCACGTCTTCACATGAGGATTGGAAATCAAGGTTAACTTGATTTATTATGAATGATTTCAAGTCTCTCTAGATGTTCTTGGTGATTAATCTCGAAATTTCGATTGCTTAATTGGTAGGGTGTAAGGGTCGTTTTTTGGCCAAGCTGCATCCAAAAATCATTAATTTATGAAAATAAAAATACATTTGCAATATAATTTCTAAATGCAAGAAAGGAACAAAAAGATAAAATAACAAGAAGGATCAAAAATAGGGAAAGATCGCTGCGCATTTCAATAGTGCGTCATTCGTGTTTACGAAAGATGGCAAAATCTATAAGAGAAAGGATAGATCACTCAGCATCTTGAGGTCGTAAATTCCATACTTATAACAAAAAAGGTAAGTCCTGGAGGGATCAAAATTTTAATTGTTTGGGATTGTTTTTATTAAAGTTCGCACCGAGAACTATCATGAAGACTATTGGTGACGGCATGGTAATCTGATCGAAATTTTCACTTGCTATCAGATGATGGAGTCTTAATTATATTTATCATAGTAAAATCATTATTTCTCATGATTATGGTAAAAAATTGATTTTGGAACACAAATTTTTATACTAGGTTACTGTAGCTTAGCTGTTAAACGTTTCATTCAATTCTTTTTTCTTTTTTCCGATTATCTTTATTCTTTTATTAAGTTACAATGAGAACGAGGGGGGGGGGGCGCAAGACTGCCAGACACAATTAAACACAGATTTTTTTAAATTCCATAATGATTAGCAACTAAATGTTTTAAAGTAGAGTACATTTTTTTTTACTTCAAATGAGGAAAATCAAAATAAAGACATTCTTGATTTATTTTATTTATCTATCAAATATACTTTAGTGTTTCTTAGAGATTTTTCTCATGGTTACGTGTCAATTTTAACTCCGCCAAATTCTGATAATTTTCAGAAGTGGCAACTCGTCTTGCATCTTCGTTGTGCAACCCTAAACGCAATTAAGATGTTAAATTGCGTCTTTTCTGTAAAACGAGTTAAAAGCCACATTGATAAACCGCGGTAGTTTGCGCAAGGTAGTAAACGACTCAAAGTGCTGAACGTAATTTGCATAATATGAGTTCCAAAGAAAGTGCGAAAATTATTTCACGTGTTTCCGTCGCGATAACGAATAGCGAAGTCGGGAAGTTTGTTTCAGGGTTGTTTTCAGTCAGCCTGAGTTTTTTGAAATTGCTTGGAAATCGTTATTATAATATTCTCGAAAATAGTTTTCTTAGATTGTAAGTTGTGTAAAGTTATGTATCATGTGTGTCTGCTATAACATATAAATGAAAATGTAAAAATGTTTCAGAATGTTACATAGATTTAAAAAGTATCATTTTCGAATTCCGTTATGCAATAGGATCATGAATCTTTACTGTGATAATGAAATGAAATATTATTTAGCTTCCAATAATAGAATAGCCTTAAATCAAATGACACCACAACTAATTATTAGTAATGGTCAGTGAACATTCACAGGGGTAGTACAAAATTGTTTAGTTTAACAATTGCTTTCCTTCCTTTTTTGAAAAGGTATTGAGTCTCACTTCGAAAGAAAAATCTGCTAGGGACGAATGAGAAGTGCCTTCTTGGAAGGTTTTCCAAAGATATTCGTAATACATTTGAATAACACACAGAGAATACTAGAAAACTCCCAATCAAGATAAAACTTTTTTTATATCCATTAATCTATTATTTTCAAAAGTATTAAATCATAAATTACAATCTGATTTGTTTTCATTAATAATAAAATCATTAAGAAGTAGGTAAATTTTTTATTGATGAGTTTATGTTCCTTATAGCAGTAATATCATTCTTTTTTAAGTCAAGAAAAACCAAACTCTGATATTTTTGTACTACAATATAAGCTGTGAGACAAAGGTGACCAATCTTTTTTATTCAAGGCGCAATGAAAAATAACATTGCTCCAAAAAGAACTCCATTATTTAAAAGGAAAAGAACGGAATCACATGCCGCGGCCGCATTGTGGGTGCAGAATTGCCCACACCTGCATCGATGTATAAATTACCTTTATAGAAGTATAAATTACAGATATTAAATGAAGCAAACACATTTATTTAAAAATTATTTAAAATTACAGCACTTAAAAATGTTCTTAAATTTAATGCGATACATGAGCCTAATGAATTTTGAAGATATCAGCAATATTGATACAAATAAGTGATTAAGGCACTCTTCACATCTCCTCTTTTAAATTGCATAGGTTTTCGGTTTTATTTTTGTTTTATTATTAATAATCTTTGAAAACCATGCTTCATAAATATATGATGCGGAAAATAATATTCCTGTCAGTTATTCGGATTAACTGACAACAATCTCATACAAAAACTATTTTACACTGTATTTTTTTTCTTTGGAAACAATTTTAATAGCATATTTCATCATTTTTTCATGGAATAATATGACGGCATCCTATTACCGTATCATCTGTCATCTTATAGTTAATCACAGGATCTAAATTTCAACTTAAGTTCGAGTACAGACTAATTAATTAAAATAGTCAGTGATATCCAAAATATTGCTTTCTTTCTAAAATGAGGAAAATGCTCACCACAGTTAATATTCTTTCCACGAGTACTGACAACTTCTATAATCTATCAAAGAATGCTCTTACCGGAATAAGATGCGAGTATCTCGTGAAATTGCTCCGACAGCGTTGAGTCCTAATTTCACCAAACCTTCTATTCAAGCTAAAATATTACAGCGCACATCACACTAATACTTTTCACTTCACTCCACTTCCGAAATTTACTTTAATTTGCATCATCACGTTTCATTTGATTAGGAAGGCTCTGGAAATTTAAATACAAAGACAAAATAAACCCTAGATATCAGTTGAAGGGAAATTGCCAATAACTCATGTTACAACACTTGAAATGTTTTCAAGGAGCACTAGTATTCCGCGGATCACAGATTAAGAACCTTAGCTCTGGAGCAGTGCTTCTTTAAGTATGGGGCATGATCCCATTTGAGGTCACGTATAACTATATAATTTCCAGAGTCCCAGAAATTTTAGTAAAAATTTTTAAAAAATTCTAATTATGTCTATAACGAAGGGTCAAATTACATTTATATGCATACCAAATAATGGTTTTCAAATAATTTTTTCTGCCTCTTTAATTGTCAACAAAGATTTTCATTCGTATTAAGGTTATTATCTTTGAATAAATATGTTTGCATGAATCAATATCGCTATTTTATGCTTTTCAGATAGAGACAATTTGAAGCTAAGGAGGAAAAGCTACACCACAATGCACCCGAGATGCGATTCCATTTTATCTTGTTCATTGATGAAGTTCTTTTTTGAAAGTAATTTTTTCATTATATGCCCTTGATTTAAAAAAAAAAAAAAAACTGGCCAATTCTGCTATAGTGCTTATGTTGCATTGAAAGTGTTCGACGTAAAAAAAAAAGTTAGAGTTTAGTGTGTCCGACTTAAAAAAATTTGGAAATCACTGCTCTAGACAAATCAGACAGCTAATGGCTACAGATTTCGTCATTCTGAATTGCAGTTGAGGATGATACTAGTATCTCTTAACACAACATTCCACTTAAAATGCCTCCTTTATTCTATTCGATGGCCTTAGAGGGAGTCAAAACTAGAATACGCACGATACCACTAGTCGATTACTAGGTACTCAACCCACCTCTTTTGTTACTGTACTACTGAGGCGCAGATTTACATCATGGGATATTGGCGACGGACTGTAATTTTGAGCCAAGATCAGAGGATGAGGAGTATACCTGTGATCAGTTACTTCATATAACGAACTCTCACACCAGGTCACATAAGGATTTATAAATGATTCCGCTTGTCATCGCCAATGGCGTAGAGTGAGGGGGCAGAGGGGTCATGGTCTCAGGCGGCATGGGGAGGAGTGCAAAGGAAGGACCGAGCTGGCTAATCTTGTCTGCAGCATCAGACCATAGACATTAGATTGTATAACTGTATTGTCATCGGGACTGCATTGGTACTTATTAGTAATTTCAAGGCAATTGGACGAGTAGAATTTTTTCAAAACAGAGTTGTAAGATTTGATCTAAACAAATATACTTGCATTTATGTGAAGTTAAATAAAAGCTTTTCAAACATTTTATTCAAAATAAAAATAATAAATTTCACTTATTGAATTTCGAAACGGATGCGGCCGGTGTCCGTTTTTATCTTTGAATTATTGTCTTCTTGTCCTTGAACAACTCATAGATGTGACTGGGGCATTTAATTTCTTAAACTATTTTGTTATTTAGAAGAGCGGTGCAGCGTTGATATTGTTTACTGTATCCTTTGATAAAGTTTCACATGTATCTAAATTTGTTAGTTATTGTAAAGTTAAGCTTATTTGTTTTATACGATTCGTCGAATACATAAGAGTGTTTAGGTAAATACTTGTTTTGTTTATCCTTAAATTCTTTAATGGTTTTGTGGTTTTATCCACGTAGAATGTTATTTATTCGTTTTAACTTATTAATCTATAAGTAATTTAATTTTATGCGCACACAATACATTCATGATAATATTTTTAGTTCTATACGGTGGCGGCAAATTTAAGGTTCACATCGAGTGGCAGAAATCCACGCTGCGCCACTGGTCACCGGATATTGTGAAAATGTATGATACAAACTCGTACTTTTCTTTCAAATAAAAAAAAACACTATGATAGTTATATTTTGCTCTCCTATTCCACAGAGAGGGCAACATATTTCATTATACTACTTATTTCTGTCTGAAACAATCCATTTTTTCCGATGTAAAATGTGTTCCACATTTCGTATCCTCTACATTCTAATTTTAAAGGTGTTTACAATTTGCATATTAAAGGGGAAAATTGTGTATTTATGAATTGTTTTCAAATTTTAAGAACGCATATGATAAAGGGACGTAACATTTGTTCCCTATAGATTAATATGCAAATACTTGTTTTATTTTATGTGAACAAAATGATTACATTTATTTTAATATTTGTTTAATTTAATTATTTATCATTTGTTTTAATTTTAGCAATTCAACAGAATATTCTCAACAGCTGGCAACTTCACAATTTTTTTTTGCTTGTATTAATTTTAATATATGAAAAACAGTTTGACTTTTTTTTTTATCTCGGAATTGTTTGTTTTGATTCATTTTATTGTTAAAGATGCGTCGTTTTTTAACTTTAGAATTATTTTGTGTGTGTGTGTGAAGAATTAATAGTACTCCAAAATTACTAGCAAGTCATTTGGTTGGTTCAAATTTTTTTAAAGAATACCTATATCCAACATACATCATGGATACAATTTAAAGATTGATAGCGTAAGCGTAAAATGTTCAAAGTAAATAAAGGATTTACTCTGAATCTTTTCCACTTAATACTTTCATAGCTGTCTGAAAGTCATCAATTGCATTCTTATTAATACAATAACCGTGTATGTTTTGTATCAAATATTTTTCTTTTCATTTAAAATTATTCTTATTGCATTTGTCATATATATATATATATATATATATATATATATATATCCACGGCGGCAAGCTGTTGCTCAATTTCGTCACCTAACGGATCATGTCTGCCCGACAGAGCAACTCCATTGCATTGGAATATTTACGAACTTTGCCTGCCCTCTCTATAATTCAGCAGATCCAATGAGTAGAGAACACCTCCGTCGATATACATCTCTCCAAGGCGACTCAGAAATACAGCTTTACTGGCTTGCCAAAGACTTTTGAGGCAGACTTTACTGACGTACTAGAGAACTTTTGAGGCAATGACTTCGGTCACTTCTTTTATTGGTTCTAATTTTTATATTTGTATTTACCTTGCCATTGGCAGTGAAAAATATTATTATATGTTTCATTAATGGATTCACTTGAAATACTAGCAATGGTCTATGATCAGTTTGAAATTTCACTCCTGATTGATGGGAGGGTGTTCATGCATGTGTGTGAGTAGAATTCTTCTAGAAGAATCATATTACCTCCAAGCGAAACGAAAGGTTTTGAGATAATCATTGTCAAATGCCATCAATGAAAATTAGCGTGAAGTGTACAACTTTAACTTAACAATTCTTTTTCTTTTGGTAAACATCAAAATGATTGAATTTGAAATGTTTTCTATCTAGTTTGTTTCTGTTTCAGTTAAGAAAACTTAACCCATTTATCTTCCTTCGAATTTGATGAATATAAGAACTCTTACAGGTATCATCGCAAAATATTACGATTTTCGAATGAATATAATCAAAATCATTGCGCATCACAACAATTTTAACGCAGTTTTAATTTTGTTGTTATTTAGGGAGTATTAATTTTTTTTCTCTCATGATTTCTGAAAAGCAAACGAGATATATACGCATGGTAGATTAAAATGAAATAATTTTTCACACCTTATTCAAAAGACTTGAATATTACATTATAATTATAGAGTTTTATTTAGATACAGGGAATTGCATTTCTATTGCACAAAACAGTTATTTTAATTGTGTTTTGAATAATACAGAACATCATAACATTATTTTTAACGAGAAAATCGTTACTTTCCTTAATTTCAAATATATCAGAGATTATTTTTTATTACTGAATGCATTAGAATATCTTATTTTTAAAGTCATGATGACATTATATAAGATATATTCAAAATGTGTCTGTTTATGAAATCTTTTGAAATGTTTCCCATTTTCCACATGTAAAGAGGAATCTTATATTTTGATTCCGTCTAAACTTATTTTTAATTATATCAAACATTTTTTTTTTATTTGTGGTTTCCACAAATCGAACAGAATGTCCAACATCGAATGTAGGATACCTTTATCCCCTTGTAGCATCATATTCCATTTGACTAAATGAATCCAGATATTTTTAGTTTATATTTATTAATTAACTATTTATTACTGCTTATCTCAGATTTTAAAAGCATGTTCATGTCTAATCAGAAGGTGAAAAAAAAAAAAAAAAAAACTAAACTCCTTACTCCTTCCTATCTTGTATCAGTTGCAAAAGTATCAGTTCTAACTTAGTATTTCTTTAATTTCAGTGTCTTTTCATGATTGTTACAATCATAATATCTTTTTTGAGATGATAATAATATTTATACATCCCAATACCTAAATAATCGAAACAAGAACTCAATAAGAAGCTGATAAAAACTCAATACTTCCTTTTCAATCTATGGATTAAGGTGATTAATGGAGCTCGGAGATCTTGCGGACTTTCATCTCCAATCAACAAACTATAAGATAAGTTGCTTCGGCTTGTTACATGCCCAGAAAATTACAAATTTTAAGAAAAAAATTCTCTTAAACAATTAAGAATATAAAATTTAAAAACATTGAGTTAGAAAAACAACTGGTAAAATTTTGAAAAAAACTGAGATTTTGCTATTGGTTGGAATTAGTTTTGTGTCAAGAGAGAAATTTAAGTAACTAGCTAATCAACACGTAGTTATTTGAAAGAGAATTTAGAAATACCCCCATTTTTCTTTTTAAAAATTAACTACAGATACGAAATAATACGAAGAATGGATTATATTTTATTAAAGTTCCTTGAGTTTTGTGTTCTTACAGAAAAAAAAAAAAAAATTATACATTCCGTTCCCTCTCTCCCCATCGTAAACATGTACAAAAAAGACCTTGTTTAGGTCTTAAGATGCGTCATTGGACGAAAAAGAGCTAAATGAAACCAAACTAAGCGAGGTCATTTTAACACATATAAAATTAGGAAAGGAGACCAAGGATAAACAAATTTAACGTTCATTATAAGTTACTTTAATATCAATGTACACGAAATGTAACACATGCTAAACTTGCACACAGAAATACAGGATTATTCAAATTGATTCATCCAATTCCAAAAGTCCATATTTTCAAAAATAAACGACACAGAATGATAAGTTATACATGAATACAAAAGAAAATTGTGTGAGACTTATATTGTGAAAAATAGATGGCTCTCGTATGCTCTTCATGAAGTTATTTCACGAAAGCTGTTTAGAAGCTTTCATTTAGCTCCCTCGCAGTTGGATCCGTCACAGGGGACCAGATAACTTGATGTTACACAACTGGTAACCTAAGTCACTTGATATGGTCTCAAGCGATTTCATCCTTTAGGGATTTGTAAGAGGTAAGAACCCACAAATTTGTGCAAACTGAAACAACGGATTTCTGCTGCTGTGCAATCAATTACCCCTGACACTTTACAACGTGTTTGGCAGGAATTTATATATGGAATTGACATTATACGTGTAATCAAAGGAAATTAGAACGAACACTTGCAAAAAAACTTCTACATTTTCCTTTTATGTTCATGCATTACTCAACATTCTGAGCTGTTTTTTAATGAAATTATGGAATTTTGAAATCGGATAATTCATTTTGAATAACCCTGTATAATACACGTTATATAACACATAAACGTGCACACAGAAATATTGTTTCATTTTTGTAATGAAGGTCCTGATTCATTTTAATATAAAAATTTGTAGTTTTTCGATAAGAAAGAAATTTTAATTAATTAGTTTATTTTTTTTGTATTACCCGCATGGCTGAAGCGAATACACCTAACAGCGTTTCCGTTTCACCGTATTCACAAATGAACATATGAGCGTGTTAGGCATAAATTATATACATGTATTTCACCCTTAAAAGAATTGTGTATCATACACATGTACTCAAAAGTGTTACCTGAAAACTATATATATATATATATATACCATTCATTTTTTTTTCTCTGTTTAGTATATTCGATAGGGCTAATGGGTTCAAATAATAAATTAGTCTATAATAAAATTAATTAGAAACATGGCAAACGGTAAGAAAATAATATTATTAACTACGTACTAGAAGCAACCGGATGGCTATTGACCTCAAAATTTTGAACCTTGGTCAAATAACAAGGTCGACATTTGAGCTAGTGCCTCCCTCTCATTTGATTTATGATTTAAAAGTGCATCAGCTCCGCCTACACGGAGGGTCCTTAGAGGTATCAGGACTCGAGCTCACGACTCAACGAAAGCCGCTGGCCGCGAGTGCGCAACTATGACCACAAGACTACCGCGTCCACAAAAAAATATGAAGTGAAATTTTGTCTAACAAAATGACAGCATTATATGGAATTAGCATTGATGGGGAAAGCACAAAACTAGTTCATTTATGCTGTATACGAAACGATGTGTGAAACATGATTCTGTTCAGGTATCAATAAGAGAAGTTCTTAGAATACATTTCCAATTTCATTCTTTTTGGCGGCAAGTAGTAAAAGCAAGAAAAATCACGAGATACACTCGTGTTAACAAGAACAGAGATAAGATATACATTTTTCTGTGAAAGTAATGGGGAATCCAATTAAGCGTGGTGATAGATTGTTTATGATGACTAAGTGTTTAGCTCAATTTATAGTGTTTTAAGAATCTGATACTGGTTTGCTTCTAATGTAGCAATAACAACTTCAGGAACATTCGATACAAATTGAAAACATACTATATGATTTAAAAAAATTTGATAAAATTCCATATGTTTCGAAATAATACAGACAATATTGAAAGTAGCATCGAATGAAGAGTTGATACAATATCAAAAAGGTTATAATCACTCAAAAGAAATAAAAATAAAAACGTCGAATTGTTAGAACATTGACTAGGAATCAGGGTCAATATTCTCTTAAAAAAGTTCTGAAAAATAAAGGAATTCTCATTCCGAACAAATAAATAAATAAATGTTGTTTATTTTTTGTTCGGATGAGAATTCTCAATTACTTTTCAGAATTCTTTTTAAGAAATAAAAAAATAGTTTAAAATAGTGAATTGCATATTTTATGCAAGTGTTTATTTTCGATATGGTTTTCATTTCCCGTTCATGATTAGTACATACCTTAGAGCTGTCGTGATACTGATGCCATTCAATTTTAGCGATGAGAATTCTTTTCGAATTAAAATTAAAATTTTCAAATGACATTTGCGTCATATAAGTACTGTATAGCTCGATCTAAAAGACGAGAAACAACTAGAGAAAAAATACTCATTATAGTCTGTTATTACTCAATAGGCGCTCCAAAGTAACATTGTTTTCCCTCGCTGACGTCTGTGATTATGGCGACAAAGTTGAGAATGGACATCACATTCCCTCCCCTACTTAATATTATTTTGTAAATGGACTTCTAATGAAAACGAAATTTTGAGTTTCATGGTCATCGTTAATTTTTTTTTTTAAATCTGCATCATTAAAATATTTGTTTAAAATCTGTATAACTTTTATAAATATCGTTAAGATAGAATCAGAAAAGTTTAATTTTCTGACACCTTTATACAACGGAACTGAACAACTGATTGGAACTTTTTTAAAATTAAGTAAATCTGTATACGCATGAGAATTATATTTTATAAGCATATGTTGTAGTAATTTATATACTTTCATTTTTTTTTAAAAAAATTATCCTTTTGAAAAAAAAGAAACACGTTTTTTGATATGAAAATAAACTTCACGTTTAGCATAAAGTACGTCCAAACGCAAAGGAATTCAGACCTCAACTTAAGTGTTGAAAATAAGTGCAGTGACGATTGTAAATTAGTCGTTACCATGGTAACGATGAAGGAGAAATGAAAATTAGTGACCTTGACCAGCCTATTCTGAAGAAACAGACTATAAGAAAATACTTGTAAAATACGAGTAACAGAGCTAAAGAACAAAATCTATTTCCTCGATCTCTTAATTCAGAGGGACTCAACCGGTCAAATTTATAGAGGTTGATATTTTTCGGTTAGCTAGGCGTCAATCGAGCCTAACAATCCTTTTGGCGTTGACATCCAAAATAGAGTGATATTTTGGGGAACAAAATGAACGGAGATGGTTGCAATTATAGATATTTCGTCTGCGGCCGGTAGGAACATTTGGCAATCTATCCTCTCTGCTTGACTAACTGAATAGTACCAGGAAGTTAAATTAATGATAAATAACAATATGTTACTGAATCCACAGAAAAGGTCAACGCAGAGGGAGTCAACACAAAGAGAGTAACCTTTCGCTGAATGTAATTCAATGCTTGTCGAGACAATGTATATCAAATCAACTTAAAGAGATGATCAATTTTGCTAGCTCCACAGCATACGAATTAAATAAACCCATTGTGACAAATCCAAATAAAAGTAAAATTTTAAAGTAGACATACCCAAAGGTAAATTACTTCATTTTGTTTGTATTGAGATGCTACTTGAGCTATCTTGCTCAGCTTCCGTAGAGCTCATGCTACACAACATCATAGCTAATCAATAATTCAATAGTTCATCATTACACAATATCATCATTAATTATCTCACAAGGTGGTAAATGATAGAGTGAATATGTGTAAGAAAGTAAATTCACATATATTCAAGTGTAATTATTTTATTTTTTATATTTGAAATTGTGAACTCTTAATGAAACTTATAAATTCACCCAGCGAATATTTGTTTCATTATATAATTTTCTTTATAGAAATTCTAGAGAGAAATCAAATTTATCTTTTTGAATCTTTATAAAAAACATATAAAATGTTTAATTTATTTTTTGGGATTCTTATTTTTTTTGCATTTTAAAATTTTTAAGCGATTTTTTGTATCTCTATCCAAACATATAATGATTTTTTTTTTATTAAATTTTCAAAAAAAAAGTTTCTAAATGTAACTTCTATTACTTTACAAAACCTAACAAAAGAGTAATTTAGTCACCAAAATTACGTCTTAATTCACCTTTATTAATAATTTAAAAGGTTAGCTTTTTAAATATATATATATATAAATTTCTTATGCCAAAAAATATACTATATTTCATTCTATATCGGGTTAGAATATTATTAAATCTTAATTTATTATTCGTTACTGTTATATTTTTCACATAAATAAATATTTTAAACACAAACTTTCATAAATACTTAAAATTTAAAATAAAATATTGAATACCTTCGAAAATGACGATCGAAGACGGGTTCTCAAATATCGAAAACATTCATCGGAAGGATCTGGCGTCATGGTCAGTTTCATGCTTCCTTCTAGAAATAAAACTCTTCCATTTTCGAATCTGGCCACAAAGGGGGAAAAAAACAACGATCTGATTTTCTAATTTTGTTTTTATTTTTCCGGGTTTTCTTCAGTTCTCTCACCGGTCGAGATTAAAAGGTAGGGGGTCCGAAAACGTGCTCCATGGAACAGATTTAATCCACTTTTTTTCCGTGGTTCTTCCAAGTCACGATTGCAGTTACGCCTAGCGCACGTCGAAGAAAAGAAGCACCATAGATCAGTCGGCGGTCAGAGGCCTGATATAGCTTCGAAATTTCAGAGAGGAAATACAATAGGAAGGCGAAATAACAATAAGATGAAATAGAAAAAAAAATTTAAATTTCGGTGGAATAGATGTTTGTTAGATGTCTGGAATAAACCGGATTTAGAATATTGGATTTTTGCCGCCATAGGGAAACGAAATTTCATTGAAATGAAATGAACTTTAAGGATTTTAGATTGACTTGGAAGCAATTTAAAAGCTCGTCAACTTTTGTTGAATATTTCATTTTATTTTCATTATATTAAATGTTATGGCATCAAAAATGCTTGATCGAACAGATAAACAGGTACATAAATCTTATTTTTGCATGGCAAATGGAGATTTATTGTGATCTCTGACTTTTATTCTCTTTTGAATTATTCCACGGAAAATGAAATTAAAAATTACGGATTAGAAGTCATAGATGGATTTTAATGGAAAATGGAGTACAAATTACAGGTACACTTAGGATGATAAAAATTAATCTCAAATTTTTGAGATAAAAATTATTATGCTTGCGACGTTTTTACTGTGAATATTTTAGATTGTTTTCTCCCTAATGACAAGATATAAAAGATTTTGATCAGACAAAGAAAAGAAAGAACAAATCTTTCTATTTTTGTAAGGCAACAAAATTAATCGTTTGCCTTTTCTCTTTCAGAATGTTATTATATACAAATAAATTAGACAATGCTTACTTAAAAAAAAGCGTACATGATTTGTTTAATCTTTCAGATAGTAATTCTAAAACGAACTTAATTTTTCTAATAATGTTAGGTGGTTTGTAACATTTTTACAGAAATTTTATAGAATGTATAAGATTTTTAAAAAATTCAGTTAGAGAAGCCTTCTCAGCTATTAAACGACTAATAAAAATCATAAATTGCGTTAAATAGTCACACGAAAAAAGTTCTTTAGCAAAGGATTGAAATTTCTTCCAAATTAACAAAGAAAAAAAAAGTTTAATAATTAAATCAAAGAAATATACAAATTATAATTTAATACGTAGCTTTATACAAGCTTTTTTTTTTAACTTTCTATATTTATATGTATGTATGTCTTTCCAGATCAAAATTTGTTCTCGAATGTTAACCTTCCTCTGCTCACCTGAACGAGCTGGAATTTCGCATACACGTATAACTCCGATGACAATACAATACTATGGTTAGGTTCAAGCAGTTACAGATTTAGGGGTGGGGACAACTTATGTTCGCCTTATGTTCACTTAATGATATAATGAGCCGACTGTCGCTTCTGACTTAATATTTTTCGATGACAAAGCTCCTTATCACCGCGCTAGCCTGGTCAACGACTTCCTTGAAACGGAAAATATCCGACACATGTCATGGCCTGCTCACTCACCTGATCTGAATCCTATCGAGCATGTGCGGGAGACAACTTGCAGCCTTTTCACTCCTACAAAGTTCCATTCCCGAATTTAAAGAACCCTTTGTGATGTTTGAAACTATTTGAGCCCACTACTAATTCACAACGTCATAGCAAGTGTGGGAAATCGTTGTGAAATGTGACTGATAGTCAGAAATGATCACTCACTTTATTAAACTGTCGCATGATCTTTTTATTTCGTTTATTTTTCACTGAAACATCTATTCTTCTTGTACACAGTTTTCTTTCAAATTGCTTATTTAGGTAATAAAAGTGAACATTATCACTCTTTCGCAATGTTTTCTTATTTTATAACAATTTTAAACTCACATATCACGTTTGCCGACATTTCGATTTATATTTCCTTTATTATTCACATAATTACCAATTACGCTTAACTTTTGGATACCAGTACATAATTTTTCGATTATAGCCTGGGTATCTTAGTTAAGAATTTCAAGCTATTAAAAATTGTATAGATTATTTGACATTTATTTTTTTGATATTTTTTGTTAATTTTTTTTAGATTTTAGTCTAGCTTTAAATAAAAGCTTGATTAAAAAAATTATTAGTAATTCTCTATCAATTTCATCAAAGCTTGCTTATAGCCTTAGAGATCAATCTGCTTACAACAATATTTGCTTATAACATTACACATATTTTGTCTTTGCTCATTTAGCTTGTTAAGTATGAATTGAAACGTACAAGAATACTTCCTTCTCTTTCCATTATTAATCATTAATTAAAGAGTAACAGCTCACACAGTCACTAATAAAGTCAATAACGGAGTCAGGCAATAACAAATGGAGTTAATTTATATCTCAAAATAATAAAAACACACAATGTTTATTACAAAACCTGAGGAATAATCCTTACACACTTCCGAACGTAAAGATTAGTATTATAACTAAATACTTAAATGTCTCAGTCGAGTTCGAATCCTTAATAGAACTTGTAATGAGGGTTCGATTCCCTCATCCAAAGTGACTCCTCATTACCGTTGATCAGATATCTTTTTACTCTGCTTAAACCACGACCTTGATGTCCAGATTGATAACTTCCACTCACTCTCTTTAGCAATACTCCTCGTTTTAAATTCTTCGCTCCTATTAAATGCAATGAATCATTGTAATTTTCCAAATATGTGCGATCATGTTGTTGTTTTGAGAAAATGTCGTCAACAAAAATACGTGAGCATATTAAAAAAGATTCATGGTGTTAGGTTCAAAAGTTTTTTTTTTATTAACTTTAAAATACAACAAATAAATCATTACCTCCATCAAAAAAAAAATCTGCCTTGTTTTAGATTCAAATTTATTACATTTTATTAAAATTGTTACAATGTTCAAACAAATATCACTTACTTTTACTCTCAACTTGAAGTGAAAAATTGAGGCAATTATTATTCCTGTATTTTTCATAATGTTTTTTTTTTACTGATGTGTTTTAAGATATGATAATCGTGTTTCCTCTAAATCTTAATGTATTACGAGACTTGAATATATTTTGTTCGTAATTTATAAACTGGACATCAGGCTAAATATTTTTCTTTCATTTCTGTGATTTCTTCGTAATTTTCTGTTACTTATAAATAACAAAAAAAAAAAAAAAAAAAGCATAGAAGATTTTAAATTTTCCAAAGCACGCATTTGTTTAACACAGTGGTACCATGGTTAACGACAGTAATCCATTCTGGACTATCGTCGTTAACCAAAACTGTCGTTATCAAAAGCACGATTTCCAATAAGTATAATAAAGGTAGTATATATTCATCCTTTCCGGCTCTTGTCTCGAACAATATTTCCATCTGTGATTACCATTCTGATATAAGGATAATTTAAAATGCTCCACAGTAACTAGATGACACTGAAACAATCGACGAGGCGTCGTAAACCAAACCCTATGTCGTTATTCAATTTATTTTTTGCTTACATAAACTCATCATTAATTAAAACCGCCATTAACCTAGGTACAAATGATTCGCTTCTAAAACATAGATTGGAACACTTTTTTATCATTGTAGAACATTTTTTCTTTTTAATTTATGTCTCACGCGAAAGAGGTAAGACTCTAAACAGGCTTAACTAGTAACCTTATGATGATATTTTTGGCAGTTTATACTCATCCCAGAAAATTAATTGAAAAGGATCATATGCTGTCAAATGCATAATGACATTCTTTTAGTAAATTAAAAGAATCTGAAAGTTTCAAATACAGCGAAATGGGGAAGATCACGAAAACGTGCTGCAGGCACAGAATTAGAAATATCTATTTAAAAGTAATGTATCATATTCTGTCCACAAACAGAAATGTTTTCTTATAGATCTCTATTAAATCCAGCTGCAAGGTCAAGGGTATTGTCAAGTCGTATATATAAAGAATCATTAGTTAGGAAATGTTGGGTTTTTTTGTGGAACTTTTATGGTTATCAAATAATATTGCAAATCTAAATAAGATTGAATTTGGTTAAATAAATAGCATTGAGGAAAATGCGCACATTCCAAAATATTGTTTATTGAAAACTTTATAATAAAAGGATATTGTGTAACATTTTATATTATTTATCACTTTTTTAAATAATCTTTTAATATTTTTAGCTTTTAAATACTACAGTTCAAAACGAATTGATTGAATATTGGCAAAGAGGATCGCACAATTTTGAATCTCGATCAAGTGACGAAGACGATATCTGAACAGTCCCTCCCCCTCTCAAAATTTCAAACTCACGACTCGACAGAAACATCATCGGCCTCTAGCTCGCGACCACGGCCCCGAATTCAAAGTAAAAGTTCAGTTTTAAAGAAATATTTAAAATGCATTCAATTTGATATAAGCAAAATAGCAATTTATATATTGTAATGGAATCACATATTTATCTGCACTGAATTTATTTAGGCATTTTTTCCCTTTCGCATTTCATAGACTGTAATAAAAATAGTGTCCCATTATTAAAGAAATTAAAAATAGTATTAACACACATTGGAATTTATTTACATTTAAGGGACAAAATCTGAATATGGAAGAGAGATTAAAAAAAAAAATGTATTCTACTACTACAAATTAAAGTCTTATTTATATTTATTATCGAAGCTACCAATATTTTTTCTTTAATTTGGATGAACTACTTGAGTAAATATTCATATAGAACTACGCCAGAGAATATTCACCATAGATCTCACACTTGTGAATCAGGTTAGATGACAAGGAATAACACATACAAGTTGCTTCAACTCTATAAGTATCAATACTAACGACACTTGAACATTTCGAGACACGCTAAATTTAACTTTTTTAATGTGAAGCAGTCTTCATTATTCCCTTTCTCACGAACTGTTTTTATTTTGCAGATCTATCCAGGATTCAGACACTTTAGACTAATAGGGATTTGTTCTTACCAGTAAAAAAAGACGAGCTTCTATCTTGCATGAGTCATGGCTGAATTAACAGTTGCAATGATTCTATCGTGTTTCACATATTACCCAATGAAATTTGTCTGTTCCCTCCCACTTGAAGTGTTATTAGCCACCCAAGGGGCTTTTTTTTTTGTTGGATCACTTTTGGCGTACCAGATCACTTTTCAAATTTTTTTTTTCTCGTTTGCTTTAATTGTAGCAACATGTAGCTGATATAATATTCAATTAAAAATATTTATCGTTTCCCTCAATTTTAATTACATGTAGTTGATATAATATTCAACTTAATCAGTTATCGTTAGCCTTAATTTTAATTACATTTAGCTTAAATATATTCAATTTAATCATTTATCGTTTACTTTAATTTTAATTACATTTAGCTCTTAAATATATTCAATTTAATAATTTATCGTTTCCTTTAATTTTAATATTGGAAAAGTTTACTATTGTCCATTTCTCGATATTTTGTCGGTTTAATTCTAAAATTTAATCGAGTAAGTTAATAATTATTATTAAAAAAAACGCATCTTGGGTGACTAAATCTATTCTTTGAAAAACTTTGCATAGAACTTTTTTAAATTTACTTTTAATTCCCGAAAAAAAAGGATTGCCTTTTTTCACTTTAATAATTTATTCATTAGCAATTACTTATTTTGATTTCTTGTTTCATTCAGTTTTTAAATTGTTTTCAAATAATTTTTTTTCTAAAACATTGATTTAAGATTCCTTTTCATAACTTGCCTCTTATTAAACATAATTTAAGTTCTCAAAATAAATTTCATCGGAATATAAATTTCAAGCTTCTTTTTAAACTGAGCAGTTTTTCAGCTTCAGTAAAAAAGGGGGATAAATTTTTGAGAATTTATAATAAGAGTAAGTTTTAATGTTGATTCTAAGCATACAAGTGTCCTTTGCATAAAAGTGTTCCTATTATCAGATTTCGCGAAAGGTAAAAAGAAACCATGTTTGAGAGCAATGTTGCCAGTGCATAGAATAAAATCCAATGATAATCGAGTTATGATGTTAAAGTTCAAATTTTGATAGTATGTCATTTTAAGTCATCGTGAAACATTGCTAACATGCAAGTACACAAGTTCCTGATTACGACTCCAATATAAGAGACATTCACATTTATTAGATGCATCTGCAGAGTTTTGTATTTAAACTATTTGATGTACCCGTTCTACGAGCAGGATGAATTTTTAAAATAAATATTGTTCTAAATAAGCAATCAATAAATAATATATAACAGGCAACATTAAGCTGGAAAAGAAATTACTACATTCCGCTAAAGTCAGAAAACTACCTAAAGCAGATGAATAAAACCTATTTAAATTAAGAATCATAAGATAACCATCAAGCATTTCGTAAAAAAGAAGGGGGAGAATAAAAAAAAAATGAGTAAATACAACGATCTTCAAAAAACTCCATGAAAAATAAAATATTGGAAGCAGATTATTGTTGTTATCTTTACTTCCGATTATTTATTCTTCATGGAGTTTTTTGGAGAATGGAATTTAGGAGGTTTTGGAATGACGTAATACGAGCCAGAACTATGCGTAGCTGATCAGTAATCTTCATTAATGGAGGAAAATAAAGGGTTAAAAGAACCAAAATGTTGCACACAAATTGTGTTGCAAAAATTTGTGTAAAATCCATTAATTTACATTTTTCTCTGTTCTTTTATTAAAAAAAAGAGCGAAATGTTTATTCTGCACACCGTATGAATACTGTATTGTTTGATCGATAGATTTCTGGATGGAACGATTCGAAAAACTTTTTAAAAAATCGAAATCGCATTTTTCAAAAAATCTTCAAAAGTTCAATAAAAATTTGTGAATTAGCACACATGCCCTAAGCAAAGTCAATCTTTTTAAGATAAACTCGGATCTCTCTGGTGGCACAAAAGTTGCAATCCTGTCAAGTTCAGTTCTTGTCATTGAATTCTTTATCAAGATCGCAATGAGATGTAACCCGAGGATTTCTTATAACGAACCTCGAAATTTTGAACACCGGTCAAGTGACAAGGACGACACCTGGCACATCTCTCTCCAAACTTGCACACTATGCCAATAAGAGGACATGGTACCTTGACCAGATTCAACAAGTAATATCCCCGCTACTTGCCTGCTTTTTAATGGCATCAGGACTCGAACCCATGACCTGACGAAAATATCGCCGGCCATGAGTTCCCGACTATGACCACAAGAGCTATGCCGCAAAGTATACCATATATACACACAAATCAATTCAATATTAAATATGAAAAATCTAAATCGAATTTCGATACACTCACTTCAAGGTGTACCTAATAATAATCCATAGTGTCAGTATAACTACTAAATTTCGAATGTATGAGCCTTTTCGTCTTTGCGCTACATCCTCCACAGATGCGCATTCATACTTCTTTTAATCAATGTAGATTATTTTTCTTAATTTTGTTAAGAGACCTATTTAAGTAATCGTTTAAACCACAAAGATAATTTAGCGTAATTTATAAGATCTAATTTATTGAATAATAAACATCGGAGTTAATTTTAAGTCAATTTTCTGCTCGTCAAACATCTGAATCGGAGAATCTTTGCAAAAATATATAAAGACTTAGCACAATAATGAAAGAGAAGTGATAATTAACGATTCTATTGTCAATGTATAAAATAGTTTATCTGTAAATGGGAGAAAATCTTGAGGTAATCTTAGGGAATTAAACTATTAAAATTATTATATAATTAATAAAACTATTATTAAATTACTATTACTATGAATAAACCATTTATTATAAATGTAATTATTGATATTGATCGTAGATTATTCATTTAAAATGTTCCTCAATGTTTAAAATATAGATTAAATGAGTGGAACTTTTGCACTTTTCTCATGCAGTTAAATTCAAATACTTAATTAAATTTAACGTCAAATTTAAATAGCAAACGAAAATTATTTTTCTGGGGTTGATTAAAATACTTATCATAGGACACAGTAAGCGTTTTCGGATATTTGAATGTTATGGAAAGATTTTGATTGAAAGGAATAATTAAAGAAATGAATCACATATGAAATAACAGGAATTATCGGCAATAGCGTAATCACTTGGCGTGAAACCATGCCAAGAATAAAATTAAACGGAGAAGAAATAGTTTGAAGGTCTGGAGACAAAAAAAGTTAGAAAAGTTCTATGCGAAGTTTTGCAAAGAATAGATTTAGCCACCCAAGGTGCGCTTTTTTTTAATTATTTTTAACTTACTCAATTAAATATAAGAATTAAAGTAAACGATGAAATATCGAGAAATGGACAACAGTAAACCTTTATGATATGAAAATTAAAGGAAACGATAAATTATTGAATTGAATACATTTAAGCTAAATGTAGTTAATATTAAAGCAAACGATTAATTATTAAATTGAATGTTATATCAGCTACATGTAATTAAAATTAAAGCAAACGATAAATTAAGAAATTGAACATAATTAAGCTAAATGTAATTAAAATTGAAGCAAATGGTAAAAAAATTGAAAAGTGATCTGGTTCGCCAAAAGTGATCCACCTAAAACAATAGTCCCTTAGGATGCTAAAAAAATGGATGCTGCACAGCTGTTTTAAAATTCTGAATAATGCTTTTTTATTTTCAATCATATTTTGATTCCAGTTCACATATGATTTAAGGAAATATATAAATCTATAAGTAAATAAAATAATTAATATTTATATTTGCTTCACTTCAATCCAATAAAAAAAATTGGAGGAAATTTAATACGATATATTTTTAAAATTGAGTTTATTAGTGGTTAAAGCAGGTATCAGACATATTACATATATTTTATTTCAATCCAATAAAAAATTCGGGAGAAATTTATAATGACGTATTTTTGAAAATTAAGTTCGTTACTAATGAAAATAGACATAAAATAATTCGAGATAAAAACCAACGTTTTTAAAAACATCGTTTTTATATCATGGCAAAGTTTATTAAAAAAATGTATTGAAATATTAGCTAAAACTTGTCGCAAATGTCTAAATATTTTATTGTTAGCGAGTTAGTATGATTCCCAAAGTTTCAGAGTTCTAGCTTGATGGGAAGTTGGTTAAATTAAGGTTCGAAAATTTGATGACATACACCAAGTGAAATACATAAAAACGTTGTAAAGTATACTCTAAAACAAGATAAATTTTTGAAAAAGGGTCAGGAACGACATTTTTCAGTTAACTAAAACAAAAGCCACTTGAGTGTCAAAAAATGATACTCTTTATTTGTCAGAAAAATTCTGGATAATTTTTCCTTATTACCAGTCATTTCTAAGATTCCTTATTACATAAAACAATTAATCAATCGTTAGGTTTACAAAATACTTAATTTTTTATGTGTGTATGTGAGTTTTATTTCAACCCAATAAAAAAATTTCAAATTATATTGAAATTGTAACAGTACATTTTCAAAAATTAAATTCTTTTCTGACGAAAGCGAGGAAGAACGGTTATGTACATATGCTTTCGTTAATTTTCTGTTAATCATGCTTCACATTTTCGACACCAAATTGGCGAGCATTTAGCTTATTTTTTTCGCAATGCTAATTTTTTTTCCTTCAGCTCAATACTGGGCATTATTTTCTTTGACGTGTTTTGCTTTATTTCTTTGCCATATAATTCCCTATATGGACAAGAAAATGGCACAATCACCGCAGAGAATGGAAGCAAACCAAACAAACTCATAACCACCGGGGAAATACGCCAAGACAAAACAAAGCCCTTGCCAGCTGGCCTGACAAACGAAAAAGTGTCAAATTTTTTAATTTATGTATATTCGATCTTATCTTAGGTCATATTAAAGCATTTTAAGTCACTCCTCGAATTTCTTTGGAGAATTTATACACAAATTTAGCAATTCATGGATTCTTATTAGTTATTTTATACCAAGATAAGAGATAGATGCCTTTGTTGAAGAACTTGACACGAAATTTGATGCTCCACGCAAATTATGCATGATACATCACAAAAAAAGGAGGAAAATTATCATGAAAATGTTTGTTCAACGTACATTTTTAATTAACGTCACTTACAACATTTTGTTTAATCGATTACTTTTATTTGGTATATTTAACTTATCATTGCATTAAACATATACTGACTGTTCCATTTAATTTCATGTCTGTTACCACACCGTTTGTTAATTGATTCAGACTTTATTTCGAGTTAATTATAATAAAAATATATGTTTGCTTCTCAATGTAGGTAGAATTTATTCAGCGATCTATCCGGATGTGATAAATTACTCGAGGATTTACTTTGATTAAACTTGCATTCAATAAGTTCTGAGTTGCATTCGTACAAATACGAATTGGAAAAGTTATTAGGTAATTAAATCGAAGTCTTTTCCTCCTTGACTATGGATTATACACATAATTTGAAATAACAATTTTTAATTTCCAGAATGACTTCGAGTTGAAATAACAATTTTAGTATTCAAAAGTGTTTAGTATTTAGTGTTTAATATTAAAAAATAAAATTATTTTTGAAAAGTAAATTATAACAGGCCGGGGTAATTAACTAACATTTTCATTTATTAAGAAAGAATTTGATCACTTTTTTTGGAATAACCTCTGTTACGTAATACATTACAAAGGTTTTTGGAAAAAGCATTTATATATTGTGCGTTATTATTAATTATTATTATTACTGATTCTTTTTAACGTCGTATTTAGAAGCAACACAAGAGCTATTGGAGGAGGACCTCATAATTTTGAGTCACGGTCAAGTGATGAGGACGACACCTGAGGGGCTATCTCATTCTCTTAATTACTCACTATCCCTGCGTAATCACATTGAGTTTCAATATATGTATTACGGTCTGTTCCCATCTGCTTTAACTTTGTAAAAAAGTTAATAATCTGAAATAAATTATACAACCCAACAGGTGCAAGAACAATCTCGAATCAGAAACTGATTTTTACTCCTACAGAGTAAGTTTTATTGATTTTCTCTTTAAAAAAACAGACTTTTATGAAACATCTTTCTCGAGTGTAATTCGTCATAATACATAAAGCGATTAATTTTAAGCTTGAGGAGATTCTTTTAAAAAGCTTGACTCTTTGAATCAAAAAATTTCACATAAACAAGAAACAGGAAGAAATTAGTAACATAATGAAACTTGACTACAAATCACATCCGATTTTGCAATTTTCCGTGATATCGGTATAATCTAACTGATCAACTATTTCACATGCTTACAATGATTTTATTGTAAGCTTATATTCACTTTCATGTGCTATTTTTACAATTCTGAAATTTAAATGCATTTATAGTTCCTATGATACACAGTCTAATAGACTGGAAATAGTCTGGACTTTTTAAATCCTTCCACTTTCCGATAGTACACTTTTTTAAATGAAAGTGAAATTTTGTAGATGTTGAAATGAAAGCTGTTTACACTATCTTAAGGTACAGAACAGTAGAGGCACGGGATGTATTTTTAAAAATAACTTGAACTCTTATAAAAAAAAACAATTATTTTAATAAATTTACTTCCTCCGATCTCGTTATGAAAGATATTTTAAATAAAGCTAAAAATTATATCTAATTCCGCCATCGTATACCTCCAACTCGATATTAGATGCAATGAACCTAATGTGTGAGAAATATGATTAGAAAAAAACCATGTCGTACGTTTTTTACTGAAGAAATATGGTTTTATATATAAAACGAAATGTCTTACATTGTTGCAAATGAAATGAACGGAAAGAAAACATGAAAGAAAAAGACTGTTTATTATACTACTTTATTAACAAAAATAGTCACCAGCAGCCTCAATGCAATGTTGGCAACGTGTAAGCAGCGCCATTATGCTATGTTCATAAAAACCGGCTCTCTAGAGCAATGAAGTCCTCGAACTGTCTGAATAAGAGATTAATTGATATCAAAGCATTTCTGAGACAAATAATAACTCAAATGCCGAAAGAAATGATAACAAGTTGTGGATAATTCGGGTGAGTACGCAGGATAAGGAAGAAATTCGTAGACCAACTCGTGAATGTTCTGCGAGGTTGCACATGAAGCCTAGCATTATCTTAAAGTAAGGAACTCAACGTCTATTAACCAATGCAGGTTGCTAACGGCTCAGTTTTTCATCTATGTGATGCTCATGTTCGCACAAAATTTATCTGAATTGATCATATGATCACGTGGAAGAAAGAAATAGTGAATAAAGCCAGCGGTTCAGAACACCAGACAGTAAACAACATCTTGGATGCAATGGTGGCTTCAGGGTCCTGCCAGGGTCGACATACGCTACAATCATTGGGAGGAATGTGTCCATTTGTCGTAGAGGATCTACTTTTTATTCACGGAACTACTCTTTGGTCAAACTTTGTCCCCATATATTTGAGTGAGAGAGCAGAATAGAGTTCCAAACACTGTGCTTTCTCGAAATTAATGAGTAAATAAGGCACTTATTTATCGAGCTTCCGTACCTTCCCGAGGATCGCCAGGTGCCAGAAAACAGTTGAATAGTGAGCATGAAATTTGTGCACCATCTCACGTACAGTTTCGTGTGAATTTATTTCATTTAAAGCCGTTTATTTGGTCTCTTCCAGAGCTGAGGGTCCATGGCCACGGAGTTCGTTTTCGAGCTCCATATCTCTGCTACGGAATTTGGCAAACCAATAACGAGCGCAAGCGGTTATTTTGTTTGCTGTTTGTCCACCGAATAACTTGGTTGATGTTTACGACAGTATCTGCAGCTGTGTGGTCCAAATCAAACTCATACAAGTGGAGTAACTTTATTTGCTTAGCTTTCATGATTAACTTGCTAGCGGTAGATATTTCGATTATATATCTGTTGCTCACAGCTTTGCCTCTGATTGCGTACCCTCTACCTGCTGTTATCACCTAACCTTTTTGCATTTTGCATGAACCAGCTCATTTGAGGTCATCCGTCGCCAAATAAAGCAGGGCTTCGCGCAACGGCTATTTCTTTTGCAACAATCTAATATTCTTGGAAACACTGACAAAGTTTAAATAATTTAATAGAAACAAGATTTTGTTACATTTAACATTCTAAATTCATATCGTCACCATGTTTATGCATCAAAAAGAATTATTTTATGAAGTGTTGCCATTCGTCTACTGTTTAGAAGCGAAATATTATTTTTTTAGTAATTAATATCGACTCTGCTTAAGATAGGAATGTTCTAAAAGTTGACTGGTAAAAAATAGGCAGTATTTATTTAATTTTGTGCCAAGAACTCATAAAGAAGCTTTAGTGGCTTTGTAGTCGGAGATCTTGATGAAATATAAGGGTGTTGAAATTAAATCATAAGTTCGAATCCTCATTTCAACTAAATAATCTATCATGCGGAATTGTTTCTGGTTACATTGTACTGATCTTGCAAATCCTCACATGACATGGATTTTAGGAAAGTATAATACCAGTTCAAGTGTCTCTTTCGCTGCAACGAACTTTGTTGCCAATAGCTCTAACGTGGTTACAGAACGAAGAGAGAGAGTTTATTTATACCTAACAAAAATCTCAAAAAATTCATAAATTTCATATTTTGAATTAAAATTTATAAATTTTAAATTTCCCTAAAAAGTTGTGTCTAAATAGACACCGTTCACACGCTTTAAGACAAAATGGTTTTCAATGTTTTCGATATTAAAAACAAAATTAAATAATCATAACAAGTCAAAACAATTACATTAAAAGAATTTGCTGTTTAACTTTGACGAGTAACGTTCATTAAAACCAAAATTTAAAAAAAAATCAATACAAAATTTTACAAAAAACAGATTTAGGCCATCAAAAGTTCTAACTCTTTCTATTATGATTAAATTGTTCGATTAAGTATTAGAATTAAAGTAAACGATGAAAACTGAAGTGGGCAATAGCATTCACTTCAGATATTAAAATTAAAGCAAATGATAAACTATTAAATTGAATACATTTTAAGCTCAGTGTAATTATTTCTGCCATTAGTGGATTAATGTTTATTTCTGTTTTATTTCAATTCAATAAACAAAAATTTAGAAGAAATTTATTAAGACATTTTTGAAAATAATTCCATTACTGGTGAAAGGGAGACCATTCGGTCGTTGACTAAAATAATAGTCCTTTGATGACTAATAAAAGGAGAGACTTCATAGTAAAATGTCGGAAAAGTTGACAATCCAGAGGGATTAGCTGGTTAGTTAGGGCTGTTACGGGATATGAAGCAACTAAGGCTATTCGGAATGATGTTTGAACCAAATAATCATTCTATATTCCGATTTAAATGTCAAAGCGTCAGATATCAAATGAAGTTTTATCCAATAGACAGCTGTCATGAAGTTTTACCTCTGAAGTTTCTTTTTTTTTTTTTTTTTTTTAGCTGTGAACACCGTCCAAACCGTGCGGATTAAATTAGGGTATTCTAATCTTCTGAACTTCATTGCGCTGCTGGTAATTTGCGAAGGAAGCGAAGGACGGAACGGATTTGATTTTTGCAGTCACTGGACCGTTTCTCATTGGATCCTCAGGACATGAACTCAGAATTTCTCTCCTCTCAACTTTCCAACTCTTTTAATTTGACGGTTTTTTTAACCCGATGGATATCGCGGAATATTCTACCAACTGATTTACTCCGATGTCATTGCCCTCTTGTTATAAAAAAAAATGGGAGAAAAAAAATGCATTTAAATGTGCGATATGCGACGATGTCGTTAGGATGCATCTTTTGAATTACTGAAGACTGCTTCTGGGTTTTAAGAAACCTGAATTAATAACTTTTTTCTTTTCCCCTGAACTAAATAATTATTAATTCAATTAGATGAGATCTAATTACCCCAAAACAATTCTGAACTTCTATCATAAAATCGAGGTAAAAACATATTTGGCCTTTCTGTATACTTATCAATGAAATAAGTCCATTACTGGAGAAGTAATGGACTTATTTCATTATCAGCGTCAACAAGATTTCTGATATATAATTCAGGAGAATATCAAAAGTGTTTGATGCATTTCTTATCCTAAAAAAACAAAAAATAATGCTATGGAGAAAAAATACATCAAAGATTATACGAAGAGAAATGGCGGTTTCCTGATTATTTAAAAAAATTGCTTAATTGGACCCTATATTGTTTGGATTTTTGTTTAAATGTTTATTCCACGTATCTATAAATAAATAAAATAGTTACATGATTTTTTTTATATCTTTTATCTTAATTCCTTAAATGACTTTTGAGAAAATTTTATTATTTTTTAATAAGCAATGAAATTTTTTTTTCAGGAAATCGTTATATATTTTATTGAATTGGTCTTTATAAGTCATGTTCTATGTCAATCGAGCAGTTTCTGATTGAAATGATATGACAATAGAAATTTAAGCACTTCTACATTAGAAAAAATAATCAACTGATTTTATTTTATTTCTTTAACGAATACCGAATTAAAAATGTACAACAGAATATTGTTGATTAGAACTTTAATTTTAGATGAATTTCAAGCGAATATAAAACTTTTTTTTTTAGCTTAGGTAAAATAATGTTGATAATATTTGAATTGGTATCTACCGTAAAATAAATTTAAAAAAAAACCTCCATTCCTTTCTGCAACTGGAACACATAACAAATATAGGAAATGGCTTTATTCAAGTTCAGAGACTAATATTTTTTTAAAATTATTTCCATAAAATGACGAAAAAATGTCTACCCCTATGCTTTAGAAGCTGAAAAATTATTTTAACGTATAATGAATCTTTACACCCATACAGAAGCCAAATTTAGGCTGAAAAAATTAAGTTCGATTAATTAAAGAGCGGATTAAAAATAAAGTTTGCCTATGATGATGATCATTATTTGGAAAAAAAATAATAATAACGCGAAATAAGCAATTAAAAACAAGTAATTATGAATGAAATATAGAAATGAATATGAGAACGAAAAATGCGAGGGAGAGAATATTCTCAAGGACGAGAAGGGGAAATTCAAATTAAGCTTTAAGTGGGACAGGGACTTATTCTAGAGTGCACGTGCAGTGGTGGTGGTGGAGAGTAAAGTTGAGTTTTTCCAATAATTCTTCAAATTCCTACACCGCTCAAAGTTTTGACGTGAAATTCCATTTGGATTCGGCAGGTAATAATGATTATTTTACAAGAAAAGTCGAAAAAATTCGATGAAATCGAAACTTTGTCAGCTTTTAATATATTTCGTAGTTATTTTATCATCTTCGACTGTCAACTAAATGGTATGCGAACGACCAAGAGAATAAAATCAGCGCTAATTAATAGTTAACATGCGTCTCAGTATAAAAATATTTCCTATTGTGTGACATCAATCATTTAACTATCCAGTAACACCGTCAAGTTTAACTATATATACCCATTCCAGTTATATAAAAATAGCCAGGTGTGGTCCTCGTCACTTGGCAGAGGTTCAAAATTACGAGGTCCGTCGCCAATAGCTCTGGTGTTGCTTCTAGTGATGATGATAGTAAAGTGTTATTGGCGCAAGAGCCATACTGCGCCAAACAAGGTAAATCTGTAATCTAGACAATAAAACAATGAAAAAAGATTGATCGACAAGAAGAGTCGAGTGAGAAAGTAAAATTATAAGATTTAACTGTGGTCTAGACGAGAAGAAATAGAAGAAAAGACAAATTGGTTGACAAGAAGGAGGATCGAAAATAGAGAAGGATCGCTAGGGTAACCAGGGGGTGCGTCAGCCGTGTTTACTAAAGGCAGTAAACCCCATGGGAAAGAAAAAGATCACTCGGGTGCCTCGGGGTCATGATGTCCGTACTTACCTAACGAAGGCAAGTCCCTGAGGTCCCCTGATATAATCCTCAGGGGCAAGGCGCCCGTCTATACCCCCAGACGCTAGGTACCCATTTTAGTCGCCTTTTACGACATGTATGAGCTACAGTGGGATTGTTCTGTCATCCCCGGTCATCACACGGGTGGTGTTGCTTCTAGTGCGACGTTAATAAAATAAGAAACTAGACTAAACTATATAAAAATAGCAGATCAAATGTTTCCAAACAGGCTTCAACTTTATGGCTATTTGACTTACTTGAGATTCGAACAATTTCTGATTACGAAAAATAGACTTTTGAGATTAGAAACATTCCAATAATTTATTTGGAAAATATGACTTCCTTTAAAACTTTTTAAATTAAAAAAAAAAAGTGATGGAAAATAAAAATACGCAAAAATAATTGCAAAATTGTTTATTTTTTTGAACAGTTAATTTAATTAAGCTTTGCTTCAATTTTAAATATATTTTTCTTCCCTTTAATTCTTATTTCAGATACTAACACACGACAATTCCCTCAAAAACTCTATTTACAAAAAGATAAATAAGTGTTGCCAAAAGTCGGATTCGGTTTTGAAAGTGTTTCAGTTTAGAAGGGAAAAAAATCTGTATTAAAATGTTATTCAGTATTTTTTTCCCCCTCGGTTTGAATTAGAAACGGGAATACCCTGTTCTAATTAGTTCTTCCTGACTGAACATAAGCAGAAATAAATAAACAATAAAACGAAGAAAAAAAGAAATCTTTGACTATTTTTTTTTTTTGAAACAGGATTCACTCTAGATTTTAAAAAGTTCAGACTTCAAAGGAATTTGGAAAAAAGAAATATCTGTCTCATTCTTTTTCAAAATCATTTGTATTCTGAATTTTAAAAATTATTCTCAATTTTCGAAGTCTCATTAATTTAAAAATAGCGAAATTAAATATGTGATATATAAAACAAAGTATCTAGATGTCTTTTAAGTTTTAAACGTATTTTCCTTAAGCGTCTGCTGACCTTTTTAGCAGAAAATAATACAAATTTTCCAAACAGGAATTGATCAAAAAGATTTACAACTAATCAGAAATTAATATCGCACGTCAGTAACTAAAATATTCCTCGTAACTTTTGCAATTAAATTGTAGAAAAATTTGAGAGACGATGGCATCAATGTAAGTGTTTTCTTCAGTAATATTTGTTTATATTTTAAATGTTTTTCCTATTGCGTATTGTGGCCGCTGTAGCCTATTGGTCATAGTCGCGGACTCCAGGCCGGCGATGTTATCATCGAGTCGTGGTTTCGAGTCCTGATGGCACTAAAGACTTGCCGTGTATCCGGGCTGATGCCATGAAATCTAGTCGAGGTTCCGAGTCTTCCTGTTGGCGTGGTGGGAAAGTTTGGAGAGGGAAGTGCAAACGCATGCGTCACTCGCGTCACTTGACCGAGATTCAAAATTATGAGGTCTATGACCAATAGTCTTCATGTTGCTTTTTTTGTTCGACGTTAACAAACAATCAATGAACCAAAACAGTTTCCTACTTCTGATCAAAGTGCGCTAAATACAGATAAATGCATGGCGTAATTTTGAACCACAGCCAGACGACGAGAACTACACCTGAGAATAGCTTTGCACGGTCCAGATACACGCCATGCCGACTTGAGGATTTTGAGCCTTGCTAGTTTTAATGTAAAGCATACTCTCAACAAAATGGTTGTTTAGTGAAAACTCGAACCCACGGCTCCACTGAAGCGTCGACGCCAACGACCTCGATACCAACACCACTCGGTTTCTGCAATTAATTTAAACTAAATGTCATAAATTAATCTTCTCGTTACAGTAATTAAATCTTTTAAACATATATCAAAGTTCGCCTTGATCAGTTGCTAGAATATGACCAACATTGTTTGAATTTCATGAACAGTGGCATTTTTCGGCATTGGCAGATTTGAAAACAAAAACAACTGAAGAGAATGAAGAATGAATTAAACAAAATGAAGAGAGAACACTTTGCACACTTCCCCAGATTCTATTCTTATGGCGACACGTTTCTTTAGTGATCTAGCATCATTTGGAACATTGTTGCAAAGGAATTACATTTTATAAGAAATTGGAAACGAAGGGGAATTTAAAAGAGGAGAAGGGTCAGGGTGTAAAAAGTTTGTTGGTCGTCCACGAGGTAACGCCTTCGCATATTGAGTTTTGTAACTGTTTCTCTTACGATACACATTCTACTAGTGCTAGTTAAACAAGTGATGTCAACAAATAAGTTATTCAGGTGATTTAGGTAAGTAATTTATTTATATACTAAAGGTAGGTATTTTTTTAGGTGCCAAATTTTTAATCAAGAACCTCCCCCTACCCCCCCCATCAATGGTGTCCCGCTTTTCGAATGTTAAAAATCTGGTCACCTTAGTTTTAACCGACCTCGTTACCATTGATTATTAATTACCCTCGCACTTACAAACTGAACGAAGGCTATTAATGAAGAATCTCGTAATAATTTTGAAAAGCAGTTAAATGAGCAGGTACACCACTTTCTAAAGTTTCACTGAACGTTAAAATGAGAATTTTGAACCCTGGAATATTTAATGTGCATCGTCCCCACTTCTCGATAGATTTTAGTGGAATTAGAATACTTACCAAATCTTATTACGAAAGGACTAAAAAGAAAAAACACATTATAAGTTTGTTTAAGTAGTTTTCGAGTGAAAAGGATTTACATAAAGCCATTGCGGAAGTCTCTTCAACAACGACAGTAAAAAAGACCTTGACAACTAATCCAGCAAGGGATTCCTTTCTAACTCAGTTGTCAGAAAGGAATCCCTTGCTGAGTCCTCTGAGGCATCTACAAAGACTGGACGAGTTTTCTTCGGATTCAAGGATTAGGAGTTAGAATCGTCCCGTCACTCAAGGTCAACCAACTTGTTCTCATCAAGGTGTGAAAAACAATCCCCCAGAATAGCAAAAGCCCTCTCTGGTGACCCCATGACTTGAACACTAGATGGCAGCACAGCCAAGAGTTGCTGGTTGCATAAACCTCCGATGTAAACTTGTATTTAACTGTTTAACTAACACCCATTCAAATATCCAAACCCGAGACAGCCGATGACATCAAAGGAAACAATTCAAACGACATTCAATACAACAGGGAGGGGATGCATGTCAGCGAGTGAGTGTATGTAAAGGTTATTGGCGCAAGAGCCAGATGTGGCTATGCTGCACCAAACAAGATTTAATTGTGGTCTAGGCGTGAAAAAATTGAAAAAAAAGACAAAAATTGGTTGATCAGAAGGAGGGTCGAAAATAGAGTAAGATCGCTAGGGTATCTCGGGAGAGTATAACCCTTGTTTACCAAAGACAATAATCCCCATAGGAAAGAAAAAGATCACTAGGGTGCCTTGGGGTCATGATGCCCGTACTTACCTGAAGAATATAAGTCTCCGAGGTCCCCTGATATAATCCCCAGGGGCAGAGTGCCCGGCTATACCCTCAGACGCTGGTTACCCATTTTAGTCGCCTCTTACGACATGCATGAGATACAGTGGGACTATTCTGTCATTCCCTGTCACCACACGGGTTGGGATGTATGTCAATTGCAGTAATGACTGGAAAAATAATCTTCATTAAACTATTGTTCAGAAAGTTCTTCCTCCAGTATCATCATGATGATACTGAATGAATGGTTTGCGGCGGATCTCTTCAACAAAACAGAAATAATGGAGCCTAATAACTAACCCGCTGGGAAATCCCTTGGTGGCTGAGTTGGTTAAGGTGTCAACGAAGTCTAGATGAGTTTTCTTAGATCCAGAGATTGGGAATTTGAATTACTCCATCACTCAAGGTCAACCGACCTTTTTGTTATGGTATGAACAAACCTCTTAACATCTCCCCGAGCCATTAAAATAATTACTCTCTAAAGTCTCATTAGAAGTTGGGACTGCTCTCCTTTGCCGGCCGATTGTCACGTGATAAGTGAAATAGAAAAACGATTCGAAAAATTTTGTAAAGAACACCATATTTACACGCCAATAAAAAACGGAATTACAATTATTCTCCTTCAAATTTTTCATTTTCTATATGACACGTTAACGATCTATGTGGCTTTTTCAACCGAATGATCAATCTATAAAATATGTCCCATGAAAAAAAAAATATTTTAATTGTTTTAAATGTGTGATTAAAGTATGTTTACATCTTAACAAAAAACATACGAACACGTTAATTTCAGTTTCAAAGAGGTGGTCTCCTCAACAAAACTTGTCTAGAACTCTGAGTTCACAAATATAAATTCGAACGAGTATATGAATACGGTGAGGGAGATAAAAGCTGTTTACATTTACCTCGTCTGCCAACTGAGATACTAGACGCCAAGAAAAACCGATAATTTTTCACAAAACTTTCTTCGGGGAGCAATCGAATGAATCGATTTGTCTTCATTAGGGGTTGCGGCCCAGACAAATGATACAGGGAACAAGAGAAGAACGTTCCACTCCCCTAGTTGTTTAATTTGCTGCTACCATGTTCCCTCCGAAATTGGGAAGTATTTACAAGAGAAAGCAATTTGTTCATCGATCAGGAAGACAGATTGGAAGTGACATATGTTAATGTTTCTCCCTTTAGTTGTGGCTTCATTAAAATTGCTCTTGAACTTCTGCTTTAGATCACTGGTAGTTGTGTACAGTTTAATTGTTTCGTTTAGTTTTCTTAATTAAAGGTGTATTTGATCTATATCGCGAGTTCTGGGTGACAGATCTCATAATTCTCAACCATCGACACGAAACAATTTTATTTTATATGAATTAATGTCTCTCTAGAGCAATGTACTATCATATTAGAAACAGGGGTCGTAATTTTAAATCACGGTTAAGTGACGAGGGCGACGCATGAGTTGGAACATGAACTCTCTTTCATACTGAGAACTTTTCGGCAATTTTCATTTAAGCAAGTAAAGAGCGCTCGTTCTCTCGATAAAAGTACAGGAAAGTAAATTTTCTGTTTCATATTGTTTGATTAGTAATAATTTTATAAACTGATTAATGATTGAATCGGTCAAAAAATACACTCCTTTATAAAAGAAAATACGAAGCGCCATGAAGATAATGTTAATTTTCATTGAAATTATATGTTCAAAAAACATACACAAGTAAAAAATAATTATAAATTTAAGGATGTACAATAAAGCATTGGCTATCTGTAGCTCAACAATAACAAGTGAAACGAACCTTGATTGCAACGCTTGTTTATATACTGTAAGGAGTATGAAATGAAATAGAATTCCACTTAAATCCTACTATTTACTTTGCCAGTCATTCCTCAATTATCGCTCCAGAGATTCTCGCAGTTTGTGGTGTCCGAATCTGGTTGTCTTTTACGTCCCATGTATTTTCAATTGGTGAAAATTCTGATGACTTCCCAGATCAAGCTTAATTTGATTTAAAGAATTACACTTCAGAAACCATAAGATAACTATTAATAGTTGGACCTCGTAGGTTTAAAACAAAGTTAAATAACGAGAACGACACATGCATAATACCTCCTAATTTCCAAATGACTATACAAGGACTTTGAAGGCCATTTAATTTAACTCTCAGTTCTATTTCTCTAGCACTATTCGACACAATGAACTTTTAGTGCAACCAAGATTTGAGTCTCTGACTTCAACATCGCATTAACTCGATGACAACTGGGCTTACTATTGCCCCGTTGTTAGAAAAAATTTAAATATCATAAAGATAATTTTCAGTTATGTGAGAAACATAGGGCATAATATTAATATGTTCGAAGAGATAAAGCGCAATGAAAAGTAGTCATAGGATGATGTATCTTTAAAAATAGTCTTAAAAGATATATGTCAATGAAAGGCAACACATATAATCAAAAGAAATCACTAGTAATGGTTGGACTTTAAAATTTGTATGCGGGACTACTAAAGATGAATTACTGTTTTAAGCTGTAGCATCCCTACTCCATCCCACTTGGGAGCAATGGATATGTGCCTGTTCAAAACAAAGTTCTATACGAAAACACTAGCCTAACCTCCAGCACGTTTAGATGTAATGGTGATATGCTTCAAGACTGAAGCAGAAGACATTTCAGAATTCTGAATGACACAACTGCTGGCAATCACGATGATTTATCAGTAAGTTTTACAAGAACAAGGGCCTATTTAGCTCATGTTGTGCCCAAAATTCGTTAACTTATAACGGGTGTTCAAAAAGTAAGTTATACACCTGCTTCCCCATACATGTCAACCTTGCGAAACTAGATCGAAGCTTGAGCAGACGATAATTGTGTTCCACGGATCCCAAAGATAGCAATTTCATCTGGTTAGTGGCAACTGTTTCAGCGTCGTACTAGGGGGAAATTGCATGTCAGCTGTAAACTTACTCCAACGTTGCAGTAGGCGGAACAGAACGTTTTTTGTGGGCAAAACGTTTCAAAAATGCGAAGAGTCATGTAATATATTGGAAGTCAATTTCAGTAATGACTGTATTTTCCAAAATATCAATCAGAAAGTCCCTTTCATATCATTGCAATGATACAATAGGTGGAGTATGAGGTGGTTCTCTTCAACAACGACAAAAATAAAAGCACTCGGTAACTGACCCAGCAAGAAATTCCGCTTTGGCACGATTGGCTTCTGCGTCAACCAAAGACCTTCTTCACCGACAGCTCAAGAGTTCGAATTGCCACCATCATCTCAGGTTAGTTACAAAAATGGAATTTAGTGATCGGTTATTTCCAAATTATTCGATGTGATATATTTATGAAATTTTACACAGTTTTGTGATCCAAAGATACAGTAAGGTCATATTAGATGAATCAACTTGATTTTTTTCTTTTTGGAGAGATAACTAATGTACAAGATTTCTTAATAGCTATAATAATGAAGTATAAAATATGTTAAAGATTAAAGATGTAGGAAAGAATTATTAATAAAGATTTTTCATAAAATATTTCATTTTAGTATTAAAACATAGAGCTTTTATTATATGGAAATTCTGGAGATAAAAAAAAATAAAAATCGTGAAAATGAATTGTGCATAGACGTCCCTTAAGTAAATTGAAATTTGGATCTCATTCATAACATATTTTAATTTTTAACGGCGATTTTCTTCCTTGTGATATTCATTGTTACTTGACTTCTTTATGGCACAGTTCTTCTCTTGTTTATATAATTTTTGTTTTAATCTCTAGATTTTTGTTAAAAAGTATTTTCTACTTTTTTTAAAACACCATTTATTAAAAGCGAGTTTTAACAAAAACTTTTTTCATTAAAATTTGTCACATACATATTAAACTAAAACTTTCAACGTATGGTAAATGTGCTGAAAACAATATAATGATATTCTCTCTGTTAGCTTTTTTTTTTTTTTTTAATTATAAACGATTTTGAGATGAAGAAATTGTTGAAAAGAGGCTAGAGTACAGTAGAAATACTGGTCGACAAAATCTTTAATCAAAATCGGAAACGTTTTACAAAAGCTATCATAATACCGATTTTCTTATATGAAATTCTATCAGAACGAAAAACGTTGCCATATTACATTAAAACTGAAAAAAAAAAAAATACTTTCACCATTGAGAATAAAAAAAGGTATAACATTTTTACTGAAATGAAATAAACCATACTATGTGCTTATCTACGAACAATCATCTCGTGACCCAGACGATTTCTGAATATTTAATCAGAAATGGGCGAAGAGAGAATCAGATTCGTTACATCAGGGTAACAAACTTTTATCAAAAACTTCTAATAAAATTCAGTAATGTGTTTAAACAAAAACTTAGTTCCATTTTTTAAATTTATATCGGAATTTCCAGGAAAACCGATTACGAAATATTTCAAATTGATGAAAATCTATCAAAATTCTTGTTTGTTTCGTCAAACTAAAGTCGGAATACTTTACACGCGCCGTTTCATGCGATTAACCTTTCTTTTTCACTGTTTACCGCGAGCAAAAAGAACAATTTATCTCTAGATATTATACAGTTACAGAATACAAAAGGGAAATCAGGAGAACATCAGCGCTGTTTTAGAACAATCGAATTCGTTTTAACTCAGCGTTCGAAACGTGAAAACAAAACGTTATGACAAAGGAGATTTGAAAACGATTTTGCATGGAATGCCAACGAGCTGATAAAAACATTTATTCAACTTTTCTGTTTATCCAGCTGTAAGAAAGCATTTCAAAAGTCTTTTTGTTTACCTTTCCCGAGGACTGACTTGTTTCAAACAGGCTTTCAACGAAATTTAACCATGCTATTTTTGTACGAGTTTGCGTGTAAGGAATTAAGTATATTTTATTATTATTATCGCTGGAAAAAATCTTTTAGATAGTATGGAATTCGCAAATATAAAGATTTAAATTCCCAAATAATAAGATGAAGCCTTCATGAAAATAATAAAATGTATTTCTATGTCCCGAAAATTGGTTATTTTTGCATTTTAAAGTTTGTAAAAATCAAGTCTAGATTAAGAAAGGAAATATGACAAAGGTAACAAAATTTTGTAAAGTATTATTTTGTGAAAAATTTAATGTGCCATTAAAGCGTGAAATTAATATAAGTGTTTAATAAGGCTCTCATCTACAGACATTTCTGAATTTACGAAAGTAATGTTCTACTTTCCTGCTTAAGTCCAGACTATATGTAATTATGTACACCCGAAACAGGCAAAATAATAATAATAATTCAAAAAAGTTTTTGTTGAATGGCATTTTTTTTAAAAAAAAATTGCTATAGCAAAGGGAAAAACATTTTTAATGGAAGAAAAGTAAACTCGAATCACAAATAGGCATATGATTGACTATTCTGATAGCCAAGATTTTTTAGATTTAAGTAAGAATAACGATTTGGAATTTGTTTCGAAAATTAGGCTTAGAACGTGAAATATCCCGCCCTCTGCAACACAGGCAGCATGCCATCCAGGAAGGAGATTCAAGAATGATGCATATATGATATGCCTCTAGCGAAATGATTAAGAGACGGATAAGAAAAAGAATTCTCTCAGTTCTCTTCAACTATATAGAGTAGAACTTACATAAACATATGAAAGTATAAGTCAGTGTCCGAAAAGCTCATGTTCTAATCGGATGGATTCGGACATTTCGTTCTAATCGGATATTTTTCGACAAGAATGAGAGTATTTTTCATTACTATTTAAAATTTCTCTGAAGAGTGTTTTTGCCCTCTTATCTTCACTATCCGTGTAATAAAAAATATATAATTCAGCAAAATATGTAACACACAGTACTAAGTTCACTTTTCTCTATCAATATCTATTACAAATTTTTTTGCAAATAATATATCTGTTTCTTACTATTTGTACATAAATTTTAAATTGCTTTAATTACTAAATTCACAAACGTGAAAACGTTTTAAAAAGAAACAACATTTTCACTTTATATACCGTATTTTTCAGTGTATCAAATGCTCTTGTGTATCAAATGCACTCCAGAAATTTAATTTAATTATCTGCTTTAATTATCTGTACCTAAGCTTTAAAATATCATTTTTTTAAAATAAAAATGGAGGAAATAAAAAGTAATTTTTAGTAGAGCAAATTGAACCTTTCAGAAACCAGCAAAAAACATGTCACTATCTTATGACTTTTCTCTAACCATTAGCCTCCTACAAAAATCTTGGAAAATATATATGGATTATTGTTATTTAATATTCTAAATATTTCTCTAGATAATCACCACCCAGAGCTATACATTTCTCCCTGCGTTTCTTGACCTTTCGAAGGCTGTCTTTGTAGAATTCAGCAAATTTTTCTCTAAACTCTTGTCATCTCCACACTACGGGTTACTTCAATCTATAGCTTACAAACACCAAACAAATAAACATTTGTAGCTGTAATTTACAATATTATTATGAACATAAGGATCAATTAATACACAGAAAATATTTTATTCAGACATCTCGGTTATTTTTAGTAATAATTAAGACTTCGATACCCCACTCATATATATATATATATATATATATATATAT